>JBBMKB010101861.1:0-10305 GCA_037833945.1 Alaria marginata | reverse complement strand
TAGGTTCACCACAACATGCAAAACCGCCATGCGTGGCAACAAAACGACGACAATGTCGGCAATGAACGGCGCCACTGCATACGTTGCGGGAAGCCATGCACACAGCAGGCCATCTGGAATTCTGATTCTTCAACCTTCAACCTGCGACACTGATGATGGTATATCGACTCATCGTTCACACTCTGAAAACTGCTGTTAACATATCATACCTACGGGCAACCGGGATCAATGGTCATACTAAGGCGGAATGTTTCCGACATATGGTATTGCGGATCGTCGCCGGCATCTACCAGTGCAATCATGCGCATACTAGAATCGACTCAACGTTCACACTCCATAAACAGCTGGTTCCATACCTATGGGTAGCCGACGAAATAAGGTCACAGTGGTACCAAGTGATTCCGAAAAATAATGTGCTCCCTCGACTCGACGTTCGCACTCCATAATAAACATGGTTTTCTATCAATAGCGTTGCGATACAACATGCAGGAATCGACTTGACGTTCGTATTCCATAATAAACAGCTGTTTACACATTACGACTGTGAGTAGGCGACGCCAAATCGTCACACTGAGGCCAAATTATACCGAAAGCAGATAAGCCGGCTCGTCGCTTGCTTCCATCAGTGCAATCGCATACATACTAGATCCGACTAAACGTTTACGCTCCGAAATCACAGCTCCTCAGGTATATGAATAGGCGACGACAAACGGCCACACTGAGGCGAAATGATTCCGAAAAGAGATAAGCGGGTTCGTTGCCTTCTTCTAGCGTTGCAATCATGCAAATCATACACACAGGAGTCGGTTCCACGTCAACTCTCCGTCAACAGTTTTTTACATACCTATGAGTGAGGCGACGCCAAATAGTCACACTGCGGCCAAATTATTCCGAACTGAGATGAGCCGGGCTGCTTCTAATATTAATAGTGCAATCATGCAGAACTTGATTCAACGCTCACACCCCGTTAGTAACGTAAGTAACCGGCGTACGTATACCTATCTATGAGAAAAATACGTCAAATAGCCCAGCCCGTCTCCTGCTTTTTGTAGTGCGATCACACGCATACTGAAATCGGATCGGCGCTCCAACTGCGTGAATCGCTGTATACAAAACTTCACGAGTAGGCCACGCCAAACGATCACACTGAGGCCAAATTATTCAGAGCCCAGATAGACCGGCTCGCCTCCTGGTTCAACACATGCGATAAGTACATACTGGGTTCTACTTAACAACCACACTCGGTAATCATCTGTTCATTGTATGTCGTCCGAACTGCACGGCCACTGCAGTTTTTATGACTCTTGGGGGGCTAGATGCTTCCCCCCTTGGCCAGATACCTCCATGTCAGCCTCCTACACTCTGTTAACCTCGAATACTGCTAAGGGTTGGGGTCGTGGGTTCGAATCTGCTTACGCAGATTTTATTTCTTGAGACACTAAATAAATGCGGAAAGCGCCCCACAGCGTGAATAAGCACAATTATACTCAGGTCGACAAGAAGGGAAGAAAGTGCTGAATTATTTTTGCGATAAAAACGAAGGCGCGTACCGTAGTGGGGGGGGGAGAGAAGAGCCTGTTTAGTGACCCCGAATCTGAGGTACGTCTAGGGAGGGAGAAGGAGAAAGACAAATTGCGAAGATAATAAATGAAATGAGCAAAAATAAAAATAAAATCTCTTGCGTATGTTACCTTCCCTCTCCCCCTGCTGTGATACCACCCGGGTTCCTAGCCATTACCGCCTACATCCGTCTCGGTCTACCAAGCCTCCGAATGGCATCGTGCCAATCGACCCCTCCAACTCCGAGGTAATCTGAAATCACTGATATCGCACTTCGAATAATTCTACAGTACTGAACAGTTACAATTTCATACCCCAGACTGTCCCTTCCCCCGGCTGTCTCTCCTTCCCTTCGCCTGCCACCGCTAACTTACATGACACCTTTCTCGAGTCCTCTATGTTATTGCGCGTGTACGCCTTGTACGAATTGGACTTCCACCTCCCTTCTCTTTGAATCACTTGTTCCGATACACCTATTACTATTATTACTATTTGGACCGCGAGCGCGGTCGCTCCTCCGATACGCAACTAGCGCAGCCAAACTCATCGGCATTGCGACTGGGCCTCGCCACTAACTACTTGATTGCTCGAAGAGCACGGCCGTACCTTACCACTCTTAGGAACTTGCCACAACGATACGGGGAGAGGCGGGTGTGGCCGAGAAAGCTAGAGAAGTCTGACATCAACTCCAAGACGATAAGGGCGACGGCACCGACATCGAGCCTAAAGGGCGACTTAGAACCGAGGACCTCGTCCCGTGTCCACACGCGTACGCTTCCAATGTTTTTCTGGCCATTAGTATGACCCTTAAACCGCACCTCTAACCTGCGAGCTTGTCGCAACTTCATGTTTTCCAACTGCTGCGCGCCTTCGGCGTACACCACAAGGTCATCCCGCGTCAGGAAATCCGCGAAGTGCACCGCCCCCGAATCGGCGGTGAACGTCACGTCCGACCGTGCCAACAGAAACAAAACTCAGACATAGTCACAGTCACAAAAACCTTGCCTTCCGGATCCCATGAGGAGATGAGAGTTTCTCTCGTCAAACAAATACCGAGCGAAACCGGTAGGCGAAAGCGGCGGAGCTTTCCCGGCGCCACATAGGTCCGTGAAATACTTACCGGCACACACGGGACCACGGCAGCTGTCACCGGTGGCTCCACGCCTAAATTCAACCGATGAAAGGAAAACGCACAGACGTCTGGCTGGGATGGCCACCCAGCGACTAAGTCAATCTGCTGACGTTTTCAGCAGGAACCCCGACTCGCTATCTTGCTAGCCTACTCGTGAGGTCTACTTCCAATAAAGCGCCTGTCTTTGCACCCATCTGACCCCAAACCCCTAAACCCCAACATCAGCATGCCCAACTATCTCGACAAGTACCCGTGGCTTGCCGCTGGCTGCATCTACCGTAACCGGTACTCCGTTCACCGGAAAATATATCATTTAAAAATCTGTTCGTACAGTAGTCGACGCCAATTGGTCGCACTGAGGCCAAACGATGCCGAATTGAGATAAGCCAGCTCGTCACCTACTTCTATAATAGCAGTGCAATCATACATGCTGGAATCGACTAAACATTCACACTCCGTCAGCAGCTGTTTACATATACACCTGTCTGTGTTTTCGTCTCATTTATTTTATTAATAGGCGCCAGATGTTTGAACGCACCAGCTGGGGTCACGAAGGGGGAAGGGAAACACATAATATTTCTCTCCACCTTTCCTCCTGCGGTTCTTGCCTTAATTGTTATCACGAGAGGGGTTCAACCGTTCTTTTCCCTCGTCAACATTATAAGTTAAATGTTGTTTACCCACGAATAAAATATCACTTTCCACGCTAATTGCGAAGTTTTCACTCCCGAGAGATTCGAACCGGCAACATAGCCTTCAGAAGGTTTACGAGGTTACCAACTGAGCCACTGGGGACGCCAGCGATGAGTAGGCGATGCCAAATGGTCAAACTGGCGCCGTGTGATTTCAAGATTGGATAGGCCGACTTGTCGCCTGCTACTAGGATACCTGTAGCAGCACAATCATACATACACATGAATCGATCGGCAACCATTCTTCATTCTTGGTACTGTAGATGTGCCTTTCCTAGCACAAACAATATTGTAGTATGGTTCTCGCTAGGAACTCACGCAACAAGTTGTTTTGCTGTTTGCTTCTATCGTCACCTTGTACGCGGTGGTTGAGTATTCGGAGAATTGTATAGATGAAACTCGGTCGGCGGCGTACGCATGGTGAACTACTGTAGATATAGCCAGCAACCAGGCTTTCGCCGGCACGTGCTACCGTAGAGGTATATACCAGGTAGCACTTTTTGGCTTAAACGTATAAAAACAAGACGGGGGCTTCTTAACCCAAATTCGTCGGAACGTTTTTCTTGTTCTTGCAGCAATCTTCGCTGGATACCTAGGCCATGGGATTTGTTCATTCGGGTCTATAGTGTACCAGGTATAGCACTTTTAGCTTTCCCCAAATCAGTTTTCGGGATAAGTACTAACAGTACAATACTATAGAGCTCTTCAAGAAATGACCATCCTCAGAAACAAAGGGTGTTATACTACCATACTGATTACAGTATCGTAGCAATCGCCCACTATATCGACATCAAAAGGGATCGAAGATTGTTTGGCGCCGGACAAGCTACTGTAGGATCTCCCACCATTGACAGGTTATATGCTTCGAACCACGGATCAAATGTGTTCTCTCTCTCTGTCGTTGTGCTCGGAGTGCCTTCATGACGCGTGCTGCGATACTATTACGGGGGAACGTAGTTAACAGGACCAAATATTGCTACTGTAGAAAAAATAGAGAAACATATAGTTTTTTGTGTTTACCGTAGGTCCTGTTAACTACATTCCCCCGAAATAGCATAGCACATTTTCGCTAACGCATTTTCTGAACGACGGGGCCCCTTAAGGCCCATGCTCGTCGGAATATTATAACATACTTTTGCAACATACATGTGTATTTTTGTTTAGCTCGCCCATGAGTCTGTTGATCGGGTGACACTTTCAGTTGACTCAAAAATGAGTTGTTGGGTGGTGTCTGGAGCCCCTTAAAAACCTCACGAAATAAACATTCTCAGAAAATGAAGGGTGTGTTACACTATTAATGGTATACTGACTAAAAATAGCGTGAGGACGTATTCTGCGATAGAGGTGCAGCATGTTGTTTCTGAAGCTCCTCACTTGAGGAGCTCAATGCCTCACCGAAAAACTGCTTTTGAGCAAACTGAATGTGCAATCCGATGCGCAAACCCGCGGCCCATCTAAACAAAAAAAAACATATTACAAAAATAGAGTGGCCTTCCGACGATTTTGGGTTAAGGAGCCCTGTCATCCAGAAAGGAAAAACGTCAAAAAGTGCTACCTCTATCGTAGAACGCGTCTGCCTCTGATGGTGACATCAGCTTTCGCGTGGCGTGGGTATTTCCGCGCCCATTGACGCGTGACACAGAGGTGTTTGGGGTGCGTCCACCCGGTGCATTTCAGCGCCGAGGTAGATTTCCCGCCCTCGGAAGCAGGAACGTTCACCTCAACACTGTATACCGCCATGCGTGAGTGTATCAATTAGCCAATCTATACTTTCACGTAGCAAGTACCTGGCATATCTCGACACCATTCACGAATGAATGCCATCCAGCTGCACTTTTCCCCAGGATGATATGTGTTTGGAAAATACGGTAAACACGAGGAACCGTAGGCATGTATCGTATGTGTTCACAGTACGTACTGTGCGGGGGTGATACGACATGATTTGCGGATACATTTATGGGTGATAAACGTTCAGGCTCATGCTGCACATTTTTGAACGCCGGAATAAGAAATAAAACGAACCTTAACAAGGAAAAAACATGGAGTGTTTTGACACAACCGCACTCACATATTTAAAAGCGCAAGCTGTAATAATCCACAACGGTGTAGACACCATCATGCCGGTACATCAAGTAACCTTCAGCAATTGTGCTCTTCTAGAACCGATGATGATGACGCTTCAACCTTATTTGCCCGCCTATCCAAGTCTCTAATGCTGCCGTACTCCTTTCCCCCTGTCCCTCTATAAACACGCCATGTACACAACATCATGTACATTGAGCAACTATAACCTTTTTTGCTAGAAGAATGTTCCACGACAGTTAGCTGTTACCGCCCAAATATACAATCGGCGCGTCCCACAGTTAGTCGTTACCGCCAAACACTATCATCCCGCTGAGGTTTGTTGTCATATACGGTCATTTTGTTTCGACTAGCCAGTGGCTTATGCGCCTTTCTAGTCAGGCTGCCTCATCAGAAAATCCGCTCGTTTCAGCGGCACCCACCCCTCCCCACCAGCGGCGTTTCGTGTGGAATGACGTTATCTCCCGCCTTGACATTTGCCGCTATATCTCTTCCCAATACAGGAGCTGTCGTTTCCTCGAGCTGCCTTGACAATGTTGCCGCAACTCTTCCCGATACTGTCGACGTTGTCTCGAGCTGCTGTGTTGGCATTGCCACGACTGTCTCCAAGACCCGCGTCGTTTCCTTGAGCTTTCTTCGCAATATTGTCGAGGACTGGAGGCGATGGTGAACATCCCGAGGCACCCCCTGTGCGAAACAGGTACCGACATCAGTTAAACGTGTCACAGTTGTGGCTGCAGCGGTTAGATGAGGACGACTGCCAAACGCATAACAAGCAAATAAAGAAATGCGGACCTGATAATACGTACCTAGGAAACCATCAGACTGTGCCTACTGAGCGAGATGTGGGGTTAGCGGTCCCTAGATGCTAGGAGAAGAGAACAGAGAATAAGGTTTGCTAGTGTGAACCTGCAGTGCCATAGGTTGAGGAACACGTGGCACCCTCGTGAAAACGCTCCAGCGGCTAGCCTCACCACCAGCGAGAGCAGGAGGTGTGTCCGCGGCTTCTTCTCGAGCAGCTTCAAACTCGAGCGATTCGGCCATCGCTTTCCGCAAACTCTCTTGAAACGCTTCTTCGGATAATGTGTCTTCTACAACTTCTGAAACCTCTTCCGGCTGTTCGATAACATCGTTATCGTCGTCGTCACCAGGTATGCTGCTCTAGAAATCGACGATAACGATGATAATCATAAGGATGATGATGACGACGACGATAACGATATTATCAACGAGCCGGAGGAGGTCTCAGAAGATATGAAGGACACAGCATCGGATGAAGAGTTTCAGGAGGGCTTGAAGAAGGCAATGGCCGAGTCGCTTGAGCTTCATGCTGCTCGAGAAGGGCCACTTGCAACCGCCGAGCTTGCCCCCGCCATTGTATTCTTCCTCGGCTCTGCCGTACACCGTTCGAAAAAGCGAGGGGAAGAAGTGCTATATGAGGTGGCGGTGCGGACGGGCGAGCGTTGTCAGATTTGAGCGAAAGCCAAATCAACCGAGGGTGCGAAAAAGTTAGAGTTTTCGTTGTTCAAGACTTGACGAAAGCAATCAGTCGCTGGTGTAATTATGTCAGGAGCTTCTCTGCCAGGCTGTTGGTGAACGCCAAATGATCCGATGGCGCTTTAAGGCCAGGGGTTTCGTTGTCAGACATGACGAAATGATTTAGTTGGGTCTTCCCCAGTTATGGCACAATCTACAACTAAACAGTCGCATAGTTGGGGTGTCTGAGCTGTGCTTGGCAGGTTGTTTGTTATTACTTCGGCATGCACAAAAACAGATACTAAAATGGTTGTGGCAACGTATGGTAACCCCGATGCCGTCATCCAGGCACACATCATGACCCATTCGAGAGACAGGGAAGTGCTGACAAACACAACCACCCGCAATGCTGTAGTCTCATACCAGCGACAACTTTTTTTCGGACTACTGTAGTCGCTCGGTAGACAGGGAAGTACTCACAACCTCTAACACCCCGCAAAGATGCAGCCTGACACCATCAACAAGACATATCGAGTTCTACAACGAAAAAAACTAGCATAAACACCCGCGCGCCTCTCCCTGTCAGGGCTATCAAACACTGGCTCAAAAGGAAAAGTAAACATCAAAACCCCGGCACTCGCCTGTGTCTCTGACTTCTTCTACGATGGGGGTGGCACGTTTCGGCCAAAATAGCTGGTGTGACTTGCAGGAATACCTATTGGGTTTACACCGAATATCATCAATACCGATTGGGTTTGTACCGAATAAACGTTTTTGTTGTATGCACGCCAGGACCATGATACTGTCCATCCGGTTTCATCTTTATGTTATCACAAAACTAGTTTGTTTATTGTGGTATATGATAAAGCTCCTCACGTAGAAAACCTCATAACAATTGGTTGCACCTCCCCCATATTTTTACGTGCGTTAAGTTCTAGTTGCGACCTGATACCGCCCCGGCACGTACGATGCTGCGGAAGTAATTTATCTTCACTCGACAATCACAAGGATTGTCGTGTTAGCATACCGCATTCATTCCACTAGTGCAGTGTAGGATTATTCTTGCAGTAGCAGAAGATTTAGAGGGTATCGGTGTACCGTATTGAGCTACGGTTGGTATTCAGTCTCGCACGCTCAACAAACTCACCACGTCCACGGTCCCCACCGGTCTCCTGCATCGGTTGATGGCAGGCTTTTCTGCTGTCTTTCTTGAACTCTGCCCGACGTTTTTTCTAGATGTCCGGCAAGCTCGGCAGATTCCCGTTGCGTTTCAGTCAAGCTCTTGAGGTACACATCGTCGGTATGCCCCTCGGAGGCTGTATCAGCGATCACACATTCTCCGGACGGGCCTTGTAGTTGCTGTTGTTAATGTGGTTGACCGAGATAATCTTTCTCTCCCCTTTTAGCTCTTTCGGGTTCAGCACCGGCGGCGACTGCACTTAATCCGCGCTGGGTTTGCTGTTGGTCAGTGTAGTGTTCACGGCATGCTTCTCGCTCGCCTTTTCCTCCACGAGTGCCATCCCTGACCGCTGTGTCCTCGAATGGTAGGGCCGAACCGCACGCCTCGCAACCTTCAGTTCCACCGGAGTTGACGAAGATACACATCGGGCAAGCTCGAGGAGGCAATGTCGGACCCTGGTCGAAAGGAGGACGACCGTATACGCGCGGGACGGATATATACATAAACCGATTACTACTGTGAACCCTGGACTATGGTGGGGGCACCAAATACATCCAATCGGTGCTCACGGGAATGCACGAATGAATTCGATTTCAAGAAGCTAGGATTCTAGTAGACCATTGATACCATAATAGACTCTGCGACGAACAAAGTATAGAAGGTAGTGTGGGGTGATGTAACATTAAAACATGTTCAGATTCGAGGGAGATGATCTGTTGGAATGCTACGTGTAGGGGCTCCATCTCTGCGAGAAAGAGGCGCAAAGCACACCACCTAAAAAACCGGCATGCGCCTTAAAGCCCATAATCCAATAGAGAACGAGCTCAGTGTTTAAACGATGGACTGTAGATGAGACCGGCCATTAAGCTAAACCAAACGAGTTCATACCTCAGAATCCCCGATCTCTGACGTGTGGCACTGAGCAGAACCCGGGCCTACATCTTCGGACACTGGAGGCACCGCAGTCTTGGAAAAATCCGAGGGCGGTGCCGCCATCTTGGACCTCTTTTTCCTCCTCTTTGGCCTCTTTCTTCCAGAAGGTTGAGTGGCTGACGTGGCTGTCCGCGGATCCGAAGTAGTAACGGTGCCCGAAACGGCTACAGTCGATACCAACCCATCCTTGTCCTTGTTGGTGGAATCAGCGCCGCCAGTGTTAGCTGGCTGGTTCGTTTCCGTGGCTGTGTCTGGATCCGAGGCTGTATGAATGCCTGGAGCTGCCACACCCCGTGCCAACCCGTCTTTACTATTTGAAGAGGAGTCAGCGCCGCTAGGTTTGATCGGTCGATGTTTTTGCGCTGTCTTCGGTGCACCGGAGGCTGTGTCGATGCCTGGGTCACCCTTGGTGCTATCAGCCCCGCATTCGGGTTTCGCCCGTATCCCAGGTGGTCAAACCGTATCACAGGCGGAGATCAAAAACAACGAAGTTGACCATAGGCAAAGAGACGAATAATGTCATCATCAATCGTCCGATCAACTGAGCCAGCAGCAGTAACAGATAATGAAAAATAGCACGCGGAACAAAGCAAGCCTTGTCTGAGGCAGAGACGAGACAAACACCGTCTTCAATCCGTCGATCAAAAGGACCAGTAGCAACCATCAAGAAATATTATGAAGGACGACAAACAGAGCAATTGTGCCATGTCTGACGATACTAGTTCGAACCGCACAAGGATCTAGCGTTCTCAAGGAAACAAGTTGCTAACGAACACCCGCAAACCTTCCATTTGATGTAAGGGTTACTGAAATATCATCACACCTAGAGCACGTACCTCTCGCTTATCGCTTGTTAACACCTTTCTTGCGATATCCAGTGCCGATAGGTCACGCCTGCTGGCCAGAAACAATTGATCAATAGCTTCCGCGTCTTTGATCTGCATCGCTCGTCGACGGGCATTGAGGCGCCCCAGGTCGCCACGCCCAACTGCTTGAAGTCGTGCCGCTGCTCGCTGGTATCGACGGTTACTCGCCTGCCTTCTACAGCCTCGATGTATTCTGTTCAACCTTGCCTTGGCCGTGCCGCGTTTATGAGCATACAGGCGTACCAGACCGCTACGCCCAACTGCTTGAAGTAATATCACCGCTTGTAGGGCGGTGCAATTGTGGGACGCCAACACCCTGCCTCGCCATTGGGTCTGAATACGAGTGGCGGCGTTGAGCTTAATGATACTTGCAGTTTTCCGGTA
>JBBMKB010101850.1:0-10306 GCA_037833945.1 Alaria marginata | reverse complement strand
AACATAAAAACCCTCAGTTAGTTGACGACCGGTACCACTATTTACGGGGTACCATAGTAAATAGGACCTACGGTGCACACAAAAACCTATATATTTACTTATTTTTAATAACAATATTTGGTCCTATTTACTATGGTCCCCCGTAAAATACTGTACGTCGGCGACGGATGTTTGCTTCTTTCATTAAACACGCACAAACAAACATGACACACCGCCGTAACTACTGCTTGCTCTGTGCAGAGCTCCATACTCACCCGTACAACTGTCCCTCTCGTATGAAACGGAGATATTGGATTTCTTCACTGAGAAAGGGTGTGTCCTAGACTAACTTCAGTATAACAGCGGTCGAATTTCTTGTTTCCCCTCAGTTTGTATCATACCAGGAACTGTTTAGGCTAACTTTCTTACTGGGTTATTTCCTGTGAGAGGGCTGGCAGTGTAGTCTATAGCTCTATTAGTAGGGCTCTACTTCTGAGTACCAGGTAGACCCTAAAGCTCTGCTAAGGCTCTCGTCCGAGTACAGACCATGCGCAACGAGTCACAAGGGAAACTACGCGTTCGTTTCCTTCCATATCAATCAGTCATGTTCCATCTCGAAAAGTTATTACCTTGTATGACCAGGTACGATATTTTGGCACGCTTGTTGGAAGCCTGCGGCAGCCACCACTACCACCACCTACACCACTATCACCAACACCACCAACGAACACCGCCAACACCTCCAACACCACCAACACCACCAACACCACCACCAACACCAACACTACCAACACCACCAACACCATCAACACCACCAACACCACCAACACCACCAACACCACCAATCCAGTTTGCTCAATTACAGTAGTCTACAGGACACCATAAAAGAAACAGAAATGCCGACCCACAGGCTGGGTTTCTTGTTTCGATCCAGTGTGCTCAATTACAGTAGTCTACAGGACACCATATAAGAAACAGAAATGCCGACCCACAGGCTGGGTTTCTTATTTCGGAGAGGGTGCGTTCTTCACTGTTAATATATAGCTTCAGTAAGACCGCCCCAGGATTTCTTATGTTCCTGGAAATATCCGCCTGCCTTTCTTCTTCCCTTGTTTCTTAATAGCTGTGCCGTTGTATGAATGTACCAGGTATGATACCATCAAACCACAAACAAACTAAAAGCCCAGGTTCCAGGTTTGGCAAACTAAAAACCTAGGTTCCAGGTTTGGCAAACTAAAAACCCAGGTTCCAGGTTTGGTTTGACTTGTTCCGGGTTCGGGGTTATGTGCGGGTTATGTGCGGTTGCTTGCTTTTGTGGGGCGGCGGTAGCTCCGCAGCAAGATATCATAGATAGAACAAGAACGCGCAGCAGTTTAGCTTTTGGTGATGATGTGTTGGGTGTGTGTGTCACAGTAAACTGTTAGTTCCACCCATCTACATCCAGAACTCCTATTATTTAGTAGTAGTGTCCGTTCCGATGCCTCGTCCTAGAGGGAGACAAGTCTCGTGGTATGAAGCTACGAGACAGATATATATATATATACTTCGAAGTATGGTCTATATATCATACTGTGTGCATCGCACATAAATACAGTAAGGGGGTTTGTGGTGCTTCCTGATGGTTACCCCTTTTTACATATATATGATACCCTCATACAGTACAGGACACCTAATAAGAAACAGGGCAACAAGAAACCCAGGCTGATATTTACACGAAAATAAGAATTCGGGATCTGTTGTACTGAAGTTAGTGTAGAAAGCACTCTCTCTCAAATAAGAAATCCAGCCTGAGCCATATTTCCTGTTTCTTATTAGGTGTCCGGTACTGTACTCTTACATCTGATACGGACGAAGTATATATGATATAATACGAGTCTTGCGAGTCCTCCTACGATACGAAGGTCCTTCGTACGAACTGCTTTGTAGTGACTGCTGTATTGCACTGCTGCTGTAGACTATATATATATATATCCCATTCCAGATTAAGGATTAATGTTTTAACAAAATTGTGCTGCCGCCCCAGCGCACTGACTGACTGTAGTACTGGTATTATACTGAAACCAATATACTGACTTAATGTTGTATGATATGATACAGTACCAGTCCCCTGTATGTACCAGTAGCTTTGTATGAACCGCGCGCCCCCTCATCGTTTCCGGAACGAAGCACTTGGGATTGTTTTGCGGTTGTAAAGAAAAAAGGTGGTGCGCCGACTTCTGTCTAGAAAGCGCAAGAGCGCGGCACTCGTATCATATACTTACCTGGAACCGTACAGGGCACTCTTCTTACACTTGGTACCCAACAGCCGTGGTGCCGGTACAAAATACCATATAATATATCGTATATGTACGTATATACCCCTCTGGAACGATACACCAGCAGAGATGGAGGATGGAGGGATCGAGAGGCGGCACCAACATTAAAGTTGCGGGTAAACGGCTGAATATATCATATGTATCATATTATATGTCGTGCCACCAACAGCTCTGTGTAGTACGGAACCTGGTATTTCATATTTTGACCTCCAGGGGTATTTCCTACCTCTGGTGTGTATATCCATCGTAAGACCTGGGATATGCACGAGTAGTCAGGAACCTTGCAGCTGGCAAGCAGTAATATACTGACTGGTGACGAGTCTATGCTTCGTATCATATTAGTTTACACCTATACTTGTATATATTATACCAGGTTTCATACAAAAAAATGTGAACAATTCTGTGAGTCGGCAAAACTTTAACGACTATTATATACCAGGTATAGAATACCTGGTATTAACGTATTAATGGTACATATATATAATATCAAACAGAGCTATAATACCAGGTAATCGCGAAGAGCATGATGTAACGAAGAGGCGGCGTTGACAGACTATCTACATACTTTTCGTCGGCAAGTCGGTTGGCGAAGCGAGCCAAACCAGCCCCCCCCGGCCGTGGGACCCCACCAGAGGCGTCGCCGGAGGGGGCCACGGGAGGCGCTTCCGGTGGACCCCGCCTGCGGCGAGTTTTACGCTATTTTACTTCATTTTTATGTACCCCAGCGCGATGTCCGCCGCGTTTTTTTGCGCGCGCTCAACGCGGGGGCTTTTCGCGGGCAAGACCCCCCTGCCTTCGACGCGGGGGTTTATCCCGCCCTGCTTGGGAGCAGGAGGCCTGATCCAATCAATTACTTACTATGGTACGTTGAATGATCGGCAGCGGTTTTAAAATGAGTAGCCACGGGGATGTATATATGATATATTTATAAGGGCCTAAAAGCATCAACTCGGGGGTGTATATATGATATATTTAGAAGGGCCTAAAAGCATCAATGATACTGAATAACGGCTGAATCCCGCATAAGACCCTTTTGGGGCGTAAGACGGAGAAAGTGACGACAAAAAATGGCGGTTACAGCATCGCCCAGTGTTTTGGTTCCGGAAGGGGGGGGGGGGGGTGGGGGTGTACTAATTTCATGCATAAGCGTAACCTTATTCATGACCATAGACACTCGCACCCCTACAATGCCGGGACGGAGCACGTCGGGGTTCCACCGAACAGGCAGACATCGCGTGCACCAAGCGCGAAGCACCGTGGGGAAATCGGCGAGTCGCATGAAGGGCGAGCTGTATCCTACTAAGAACCCCTTGTTAGGCGGATTTCCGCACCTTGTGCGTACTTTCTTGCATCTGGATGGCAGCTTCGAATCAACTAGTTTGATTTATGGTGTGGCCACTTCCGGGGTGTACTCATATTTATCATTTGTTGCTTGCCTTAGCCGTTTGACCATTGGCCACGCCTCCCTTTCGAGACGGGGTAACCGTTCCTACTCCAAATAGAGACACCTCCGACCGGCGTTTTGGGTGCTCAGTACGTTTCTTTCCATCTATTACTGTAGCTTAAAAACTTTGTGCTTGTCTTATCTCCTTGATGTTTCGCTGAGGGGTACAAGAAGGTGTCTGTACTAGAACGCAAGGAGTGAGTATTACGGCACGGGCGCAACATGATCCCCAACTGTACTCGTATTTGCTGCATGCTCACATTACTTCTAGGCGGTTGAAAAAAACAGGTTTATCATACTTTTGGTCGCTCAATCTGGGTCCCAATCCAACAAGGGTTTCCACAGGAAGCGTGTTTAAAAAGAGTGCATACTCTGGGGGTGCGTACCCGGGTATCTACCCGAGTATGGTCAAAACAATCAGGTTCTAGTACCCGGGTACCCCAGAGTATATCATACCAATTCGATGCGAGTCGACGAGCGGGAAGAAAGTGCTGTTATACCCTTCTCGCGATAAAAATGAAGGCGTGTACCGTAGCGGGGAAGGGGGAGGAGAGCCTGCTTAGTGACCCCGGATCTGAGTTACGTCTAGGGAGGGAGAAGGAGAAAGAGAAAGTGCGCGAAGAAAATAGATGGGATGAGCAAAACTAACAAAACAAACAAAATATTAGCTGGTATACTGTACCTTGCTAACGCATACCTTTGAAGTCTTATTCCGTTATATCGGGTGGTTGGCACCTCCGAAGAAACGACTGGCTATTTGCCCACCTTGGAAATACTGACTGGCTAGTTTAGTTAGTCCTTTCGCCGCTACGCTTTGTGTCCCACACTGATTCCAAGTAAGTTGTCCCGAATAATGTGGGCGGAGTTCCAACAGGGTTAAGTCGAGCCACCTCGCGGCTCTAATAACCTTCCTTGTGTTTTCCTCTTGGCCCTGGATTTCGCCGTACTGTAGACGCATGTATGTGTGCCGGAGCGTTGCTTGCCATATACTATTCTACAAGTACAGTAGTAGTGCGCATGTGTACTTGTAGTAGTCTAGACTAGATGTAAGAGGGGGTACTGCTGATTAAAAAATCCTAGAAATGTGCTCCCGACCCGGCTAGTAGGAACCTGTAAGTAAGAACTACTTCTACTGTAGACCGTTCATAGTGTTTTATAGCTGGCTGTAATGATGTTTTCTAAATCGGTTGTAAGAACTATAAGTAAGAACTACTTATAGACTATTGATCACCCTTATAGCTGGCTGAAATTGACGTTTTCATGTTTATATATACACGCTCTAGTTTTTTAGTTCAAAGATTGGAGGGTAGACAACTAAACGTGTGACACGAGAAGGTCGTAGTAAGGGCAACAGAAAATGGAGTAGGTCCGCGCCAACCCGGAAGTAGGTACAGAGTCGTAAAATGTTGGGGTTTGGGATAGTACGGGAAGAGACGTCCCATAAATAAGGTTTCCAGCGGGCAGTAGGCGCCGTTCCACGGCACAACACTCCTTCGCAGATGTACTATCATCATGACGTTGGTAATTTTCAACCGGTGATTGTAATACGCGATGGTATCGAGACATTTTCCGGCAGTGGTTGGTATAGGCGAGAAACATGCCGGCACGGGCTTCGGTCACGCGTTGAGTGGGGTACCCCTTTAGTGCGGTGAAACTCGCTTGTCACGGCCATGCCTGTCCTACATAGTGCTACTATTATTGTCGTGCACCATCCCGCGATAGTGCGGGGTCCCACTTTAGTGCGGGCATCAACGTCTGGCAAGGCACCGCACTATTGAGGGACCATAACTGTAACGAAAGAAGCTACTATTGATAGCCTTTTTGGGACCCGTTTTAACACCCTCAGAGACCCAAAGTCCCTCTCTATAATAACTCAAGGAGGCGTTCTACGATAGAGGCAGCACTTTTTGGCCCAAATATTTTCTGAACGACGAGGCTCCTTAACCCAAAATCGTCGGAATGCCGTTTTTGTTGAGCAAAAGGCGTGTTTTGTATCCGTGGGTCACGGGTTTGTTCATCGGATTGCACTTTCAGTTTGCTCAAAAACAGTTTTTGGGTGACTTACTAGTAGTATAGCGCTCCTCAAGTAATGACCCTCCTCACAAAAAAAATGGTGTTATTATACTGATTTTAGTATGGTGCCGTGGGCCACGGGTGTGTTCATCGGATTGCACTTCCAGTTTGCTCAAAAACGGATTTTGGGGGACTTACTAGTAGTATAGCGCTCCTCAAGAAATGACCCTCCTCAGAAAAAAAACAGTGTTATTATACTGATTTTAGTATGGTGCCGTAGCATACGTCCAAAAAAGGACCCGTTTCAACACCTTTAGAGCCGCGAAGTCCCTCCCTATGATAACTCCCAAGTATTTTTTTCCCCAAAAAAGGAGTTTCCACAGTCGTATTTTTTTTTTGGTTGCAAGCATTTTTTTTTTGGTTGAAAGCGACCCAAAAAACCGACAAATACGATCTTACAATCAAGCGTCTATTCATGGGAAGAGCGGCAAAGGAGAAGACGATTATTCGAGTTCGGGAACCGAAACAAGGATTTAAATCTGTATTTGGTCAGGCGTTTTGCTTCAGATTCTGCGGCAGTGTTTGGTTGATCGCGTGGGTGGGAATACCAAGTAGATAGATACAGCACGGGACTGCTGTGCTGGCAGGCTGGTAGAGTACGCGAACAGGCGGTGTGATGTTGCTATTACGGGGGACCATAATAAACAGGACCAAATATTGTTAGTAATAATAGGCAAATATATATATATTTTGTGTCTACCGTAGGTCCTATTTACTATGGTCCCCCGTAATAGTGGCTGGCCAGCAGCTGCTGGGCCAGGTATTCGTGATTTGAGTACCATCGGGCTGCGTGCATGTTCCTTGCACCGTAGTGAGTCGTTCTACGATAGCCCCCCCCAACTTTTCTTTCACGAAATCGACGGTTTTAAAACCAGCTCCCGGCCGCATCCCCTGAAATACGGTGCCTCTTGCCACCCGACGTCATCGTTCGATAACCCTTTGCAAACAAGAACATATATGAAAATAGATTTCAAGTAGCATCCCTCCTCGTGTCGAGCAACCAATACAAGTTCGTTAAAGAAAATCGCTGTTTTTTGGGGGGGCTATCGTAGAATGACACTAGTCCGGACGCGTCCCCTTGTGTGTTTTGTGTGTTTTCGTCCCATTTATTCTGGGCGCCAGATGTTTTGAACGCACCAGCCGGGGTCACACAGGGGGAAAGGTAAACACAGAAGACTTATCTCCACCTTCTTTCCTCCTGCGGTTCTTGCCTTCATTTTTATCGCGAGAGGGGTTCAGCCGTCCCTTTCCCTCGTCAACATTTTAAGTCGAATTTTGTTCGCTCACGAATAAATTAAGTACCAGGTATCGCTTTCCACTGCTAATTTCGAGTTTTTCACCCCCGAGAGAATCGAACCCGCAACATAGCCTTCAGAAGGTTTACGAGGTTACCAACTGAGCCACTGGGGACGCCAGCTTAGCTCCTTATCATACCCCAGTGGCCCGGGCTGGTTGGTGTGATCGATGCTGTAAATGAGTCATCCCACGGTCAGGGCTTTGCACTTTTTGGGCCCTAACGTTTCTGCCCTTGGTTGCAGCTCCTCAAGTGAGGAACTACCGGCCGGTATGATACTTTTTTTACGTACGTACGAGAATATTTATTTTTGGACTCATCACATATAGCGCATATAAATGTTGGTCGGGATGCGCGAACGAAGGTCCTCGAAGGAAGTCATATTTCGGGTGCGAGATTATTTGAGCTCCTCGTGTTATAGGAACTCAGAAAGTTGTTCTGCTTGCACCCCCTCTACTACTATCACGGGGGACCATAGTAAATAGGACCAAATATTGTTAGTAAAAACAGGTAAATATATACGGTAGGTTTTTGTGTTTACCGTAGGTCCTATTTACTATGGTCCCCCGTAATAATACCTACCGTGGGATGATGACCCGAAATCGGCAGTTTTTTGTTCTACAAGTTTTGACGCCTCGGACAGACCAGACAGATCATCAGATCCCTCCTGTTCGTGATTTGTGTCTCTCAGGGCAGACAGATCCCTGATCTATAAGATCTGTATGGCCTGTAGATCGTGTTGTCTGGTGGGAGTCGTAATGCTCTGCATGGCCTACGCACGTGTTTCCTCGGTTGGATCTGTATGTACTGCGTACTCAGATCCTGCGCAACATACCGTATCGGAACGGCACCCTGTTGACCCTGGTACTATTTTTTACGGGGGACCATAGTAAATAGGACCAAATATTGTTAGCGAAAAAAAAGTAATATATAGCATTTTGTGTCTACCGGCGGTCCTATTTACTAAGGTCCCCCGTAAATAGCTACAGCACTAAGGGGAGCGGCCGACCTATATCCTTCGTGAGGACATACACACCCTGTAATACGCGCGATCGGAGTATCGCACACAGCTTGTAAAGATGAGTTTCGACCCAAATTTTCGATCTCACCGCTGTAGTAGAGATCTAGATGATCTATACTGTAGATCATTTAGATGATTAAGATGATCTACAGTATAGATCATCTATACTGTAGACGATCTAGATGATCTATATGATCTAGACGATCTAGATAATCTAGATGATCTAGATGATCTAGATGATCTGTCCGAGGCGCGCATCGCGAAACAATGATATGGTAGGCACATCATGCAACGGGAGGCCCTTATTTAGCCGCTGAAATAAGAAGGCTAAACAGGAAAAGAGGTAAGAAAATAAGCATTTTTTTTTATGTATAACCCATGGAAGAAACGTAACGAGCGTTCACAAGTTTGAGGTGTCTCTACCTACGTATTACTCGCAGAAGTGGGCGATGGTCAATTGACTAAGGCAAGCAAACTTGTACGCCCTCCCCCCTTGCCGTGGGTTTGGTCTGGACGGTTGATTCGACCACGATTATTGTAAGCGTTTCGGTCGGTATGGTATTTCCGTCGGTATATACCTGGGGCTTAAGCGGGATAATGCAGTAGTAGTTTTGATACCTGGTGTTATTTCGTGTCATTAAAAAACTTCCGATTTATGATTCCCTTGAGTTTTAGTAGTTTGATAAACCTGGTGTTATTTCGTGTCACAAAAAAACTTCCGTATTTGATTCCCCTGAGTTTTCTTTGGTTTTTCTGGAGATATTAATGAGTGATCGGCGTATTATGCTGGCACATCGTTGGATGGCAAAAAAAAACAGAATGTAAACAAATATAATATATACACTTCAGCTGTGAGATCGAAAATTCGGTCGAAACATATATATGCCGGTTAGATGCCAGAGGTGGTAATTTATGTTTTCGCGTTATTTTTCGGTCTGGCGGTGCGATGATCGTTTTTCTTCCTGCGTGAGAGAGGTGTTGAGATGTGAACGGCTGAAAAACTGGTCGAAAAACTCTTCGGTTTCTGCTTGCTGTATGTACTCGCTCGGTGTATGCCAGCTGGCTTTACGTTGATTGATGCGGTTAGTTGTTTGTGGCGGCGGTGATCATGTTTTCTTGTGAATAAAAATAAGAGCCGCCGACGCGCAATTGAGTTTTTTCACCACATTGCCGCCGCTCGGTTCGGTCACAGTCTACGCCAATAATGCCGCCATAATAGGAAACGCAGAATAATCCCGTAAATGATAGTTAGTTGCAGTTTTGTACATACTCGTTGTTGCTGTTCTCACATTAGCTGGCATGCAGCACAATCAAGTCCGTGATTACAGGACAGGCTACTCCGGTCATTCTGGAGTGGGAGAATACCCCAGGGAAAAATACTATTTTGCTACCTGGTACTACCTACTGCTTGTTGTGCAAACTCCCCCGTGCTTTACGTATCTATTCGGATTACCAGTACGGGAAGAGTGGTCCCTCTATAGTGCCGGTATGTGCCAGCCGGAAATACCGGCATTATGACGGCGACCGGCACTACTCCGCATACTACCACTACCCACTACTGGTTGTTTCCATATGTGCCGAACGAGTTCACAGACACTACGAAACCGGCACTACTCAACCGGCACCAGAGAGCCTTCTAAAGCATGACATGAGACATATGCTACGATACTATACTAAAATCAGTATAATAACACATTTTTTTCTTTTTCCCCTTCCTCACTTGAGGAGCTCTACACTATTATTAAGTAAAAAAAACTGATGAAAAAAAAAATGCACGTGCTTGCAACCCGATCAACAAAAATATGATCAACAAAAATATTATATACTATTGATAGGTATAAAACGACCAACCAAAAAAAAAAAAAAAAAAAAAATTTTTTTTTTACATTTAAAAAAAAAAAATTACATTTTTTTTTAAAAACTTTTTTTTTTACCTTTTTTTTTTTAAATCCTTTTTTTTAAAGCCATTTTTTTTTTTACATTCCAGCGATATTGGGAAATCCAGAAGAAAAAATATTTTTACCGTAAAAAGTGCTACCTCTACCGTAGCAGACATCATACTATGTCTACGAAGAAGGCGTTTCCCTGTGGCATGGTACGGTATTAGGCCGGTGCTTATGGAAAGCCGATAGTTTACCAAAAAAGTTTCGAAACTTTTTTTAGGATTAGTTGCTGAAACT
>JBBMKB010101839.1:0-10307 GCA_037833945.1 Alaria marginata | reverse complement strand
ACCCCCCCCCCCCCCCCCCCCCGCCCCCTGCAACCACCGCCCCACGCCCCCCGCCCCACCTGCTGCCTGTTCTGGAAACCCTGAGCAGGGATTCGATTTCGCTGGTTACGCTAAGAAACGTCTCGATGGATATACCTTCCACAAAGGAGAGTTCTTCGCGTAGGCTGATGGACGCCTTGCCTCCGACCGGCCGCGGTACACTAGAGAGGAATTTTATTGTTCATTGTTTTGGTTAGAAAGTTAGGAAGATAAGTATTTTACGGTAGATAGGAAGACTTTGTCGTTGTTGTTGTTAGAAAACAACAAGAATGGGCGGGACGATAGAAACTCTTTGTTCCGTGGTTTTTTGTTCGAAAATGAGGTGGGAGGATTTTACGGTAGGAAAATAGAAAGGCCCTTGTTCTTGTTGTCTAGGAATCGAAAAGTTAGCGGATTGATCTGATTTTTTTCTTTGTTTAGTTGTTTTTGTTCCAAAGCTACAGCAGGTGGCATTTTACGGTAGGTAAGAAAGCGCCTGTGCGTGGTTTTCGAAAGCAAAAGTTGAGAGGGCCGATGGGAGATTTTACTGTTATTTTTTTGTCTTTCTTATGAGGTTAGTTGAAACGATGTCACGGTGGTTCTGAAGGCCTCTGCCGTTGTTGCAGTAAAAAAACAGAAATTGAGCGGATTGTTCTTACGGTATGATAGGGAAGCGATACTTGATAAAACTATCAGCGATAGAGATTCTGGTATAGAGGGACCCCCGCCTCTTCTTCTATCTTTTAACCGGTGGAGTTGTGTGATGAGCGTGATCGGCCGGGGAGATTGGGGTTGGCGACGACTTGAGTTTTTCTACCTCTTGAAAAAATGATCCTACACCATTTACAAGTAGTTTGTGCCAAAGAACGGACGCTACGATAGGGGTAGAGTAATGCCTAATTTTTCTGAGATATGATATCTCACTTGAGGACCTCTATACCTCTAAACAAAACGGACTTCGAAATTGAAAAAGCAAATACCGATGAACAATCTTATGGCCAACAGTAGGCGTAGTTAGGCGTATGTCGAGTCCGGCCGGGAAGGTTGGCGTTGGCTACGACTTGAGTTTTTTTACTTCTTGAAAAAATCATCCTACACCATTTCCAAGTAGTTTGTGCCAAAGAAAGGTGTTCCAATGACATGGGGTATAGCTCCTGAGCTGAGGAATCGCGGCAGCCAGCAACAGTTCGGTCTAGAACTGATACTACTATCGTAGGGTCTAAAAGGGGGCTGAGTCGTTCTGTCTTTCGAAGCGCAGACCGTCTTTCGGCCTCAATATTTTAGGGTTTGATGGGTAGACGGTAGATGAGCATGCAATGAACAAGAAGGGTAGGGCTAGGAAATTGGCCGGACTGGATCGATGCTAAGCCGGAGGCAGGCACATAAGGGGGGTTAGACGCCGTGCGTAAATTTCCCTTTTTTTGTTTCCCTTGTTTTTCTTGTTTCCGGGAATGTTTATACGTGACCGACGAAGCGTGTTACTTTAGACTAGGTATTAGTATAGCAGTTTTTGGCCTTTTGGGACTTGAACGAGGGGGCTCCTTAACCCGACGTAGTCGGAATGTCATTCTCCTTTTGCAAATCAGAATGTTTTTATACCTAGGCCATGGGTTTGGTCATCGGGTTGCGCTTTCCGTTTACTCCAAAAACGCACGTCTACATTTTGCAAGTGGAAGAACAAGTCCCAAAACAGTTAACCTTGTGCAAAAGAACCGAACGGCCCACATGAAACGACATTTACGGCATCTGATTGGTGCTGAGAGTGGTGCTTCATATGCTGGAGGCCCACGAGGTTATGGGTGTACATGGGATGACATAAGACAACGGGATGGGGCATTTTTGGACGCCGTAGGGCTCGCTGGCGCCAGGAGCCACGCGATACCGTGGCCTGACCAGGAGGCTCTCGAGGGAAAATACCGGGTGGCGAACGAGGCTCTGGCGATATACAGTACGCGACAGCAGTTAATAATCTCCTATTTTGGCTAAAGCTCGCGGCTTAGTGTGATGTCAACGTTGAGCAAAGGCGCTTAAAAGTTATTATATAGGATTTAGAGTGGCGTCCTTGCTGAGCAAAACTGCTTCGCTGTAAATTCTTAAATTACATAAAAGCTCAGCCTGAATTTCTTAACTGCCAAATTATTAACACATGTCGCTTACTTCATACTTTCTGGCCAAAGTGCGGCACCAAGTGTTCATAGACGTTTCAGCAATCCTCGTCGAGCCACGATGGCAATAATATCACAACTTCTAGACTTGTCCCGAGGGTGCCACTTGGATGGCTGGCACCGTCTTCTGTGAGGCTTGCCTTCCGATATATTTGAGTCTGAAGCCGTTCTCTGTGTCAGGAGCACTTGCTCCCCACGTGACGGCTTCGCTGCCCTAGAGTCGAGCTGCACGCGGTCCCGCCGCAAAAGTCAGTTGAGCTACAGGCTGGTTCAAGTTGAACGACGGAAATGTATTCCCCAGCGAATTTTTACGTGATTTTTTCGAGTAAGGCCGTGAAATTTTGCACACGTCTTCTATAGGCCGTTACTAAGACCTCATCCATCGGGGTTGTTTTTTATTTTGTTTTTCGCCGAAGTTTTGTTCATTAAATTGTTTTCGAAAAATTGGACCACCTTAACCCAAAAGTTTTCGGCGAAAAAAACAAAAATCAAAAACCCCCGCGGGTCAGGCCTCGGGAAGGACATAAATAACACAACCGAAACATTTCACGGTCTTTCTCGAACTCACCACGCAAACGTTTGGACTTTTGGACGTCGCAGTTTGTAAGTTACGATATTTCCTCGAAATGACTTGGTTTTAGTGTAGAATCGGGTTTTTCCGATATATTTTACGTAATGCTTAACATACGCAGGTCGAACCTTCGAGTTTTTGCGCGAAACCTAGTACAGACATGCCTTGGAATACCTGGAACCGGACCGTTCACAAAAAAAAAGAAAAAAAACGTTTCTTCCTATGGAGAAACGCCTGCCTGTTACTGGCCGTATTTAAGGCCCGTGGTTGATCGGGACACATTTTCGCCACTAGCGCCAGACACCTGCTACGATAGAGGTGGGCCCAGTTTTTTCTGGGGATTATCACTTTAGGACGCTCTAACCCTCACCCGCCAACTAGTTTTGAGTAAACTTAAAAGTGCAGCCCGATGAACAAACTCATGGCCTAAGTATACAAAATATTGGACTGAAAAATATGGAGTTTCCGACGATTTTGGGTTAAGGAGCTCCGTCGTTCAGAAACAAAAAATCCAAAAAGTGCTACCTTTATCGTAGCACCCGTCGCCAGCCCTAGGACCTCAACTAAAAAAAAAAACATGTCACCCTCTTCCGCTCGTTATGGCGTTCAGTATGACACCAAATATGTGCCATTCGAGTAGATGCTGCTGCCGGTATTCGCGGGGGAGAGATTTTCCGTGCTTCTACTTGAACCAGCTCGTATTATCTGTCCGGGTCGGTTTTGCCTAGAACTCACAACTTCACATCAGACACAAAAAGGTTGGAATGTAACGAACGCATGCGAATAGCCTTGTTCCGTCCCCACTGTTCCCACCGAGTCGAAAACAGTTCAGACAAGCCCTCAGGTTTAGAGTCATGTTTATCGAAGCAAGGGTTGTCGAAAAGTTCCAAAGATTACAAAAAATAAAGCTTGATTGACAAATGAATGCCAGAAGTGTTGATCATTTGGATAAAAAATAACTCCATGTTTTTTGCGCTCGGTTCTGCTCGGTTATAGAATGCCAGCCAAACCTGACAGACCGCCTCTCTCTTCGTTTTCCGATACAAATGTCCAAAACATTGTAAAAAATGAAACAAACAAATGGCTTCGATAATAATGACCCTTATACTCGTCCCATTTACATCTCATACCTGATGCCCCGAGGCTTTTGTCGGAACAGACTGCGGCCTGCAGATAACCTTTTCTTGAACCCACCCTCTTGTCCAATATGATATATCTTGAATCTAACTTGGAAAATACGCTTGGTTCCATCTATTCGACTCCGAGGTTTCTCACAACACAGATATACATGGCGGGTCTGCGCAGGCTAACACTCTATCCAACGGAGAATGTTTTCAGCGTATATATATCATATGGGAGTGATACATTCCAGGTAGGTCAGACACACACACCTAACTAACTATACAGCACGCCAAAAAACGTGTTAATAGTTTGGCAGTTAAGAATTTCAGGCTGAGTTTTTATATAATTCGTGATTTTTCAGCTGAGCATTTGTGCTCAGCAAATACGCCACTCTAAATCCAATATAATAGCCTTTCAGAGCCTTTGCTCAACGTTGACATCATAATAACCCGCGAGCCTTAGCCAGAACAGGAGATTCTTAACTGCTGTCGCGTACTGTAGCCACACTATTTCAAAATATAGCCACAGCAACCCACCAACTTTCGGGAGATGGAAGATAAACCACCTGCTCTGTGCGCAACGAAAAATGAGAGAGAACACGACGTCTATGTAACGAGGGTACGTCCTGTGGTTGCGAGCGAACGGTAACAACGAACGTCTGTTGGATCTACCATAATTCTGAAATATACGCAGGGATTTGATTGGTCCAATCACCCCGAGAACTCTTCGTTGATCCTCACTTCTCAGCCCCTCGAAGTTTTTCCGTTGCGACGCGTGCCCCACCCCCCAGCCCCCCCGGCCGCCACTACTACTCCTTCTACCCTCTATCCCTCACTTCTGCAAATCAAACAGAAGGTACCTCCTCAAAGAGGGTACCTCCTGCCCCAAACCGTAGAGAGGACGCATACCACGCGACGACCCGGAGCACGGTAGTAGCCTTACGTCCGGGTCACTAAAGGAGGTGTAACCGAGTATGCGAACCTCCCAACTTGTGCGTTCCGAACGTTTTCGACAGAGAGAGGAGACTGATCGTGGTCGAAGAAAAACCAAGACCACCTTCTTCCGAGAGAAACCTTCGAGGACGACGACGGAGGGATGACAGAGTCAGAAACGACGGGCCAACGCCAAAACCGGTAGGTAAGGTCGACCGAAGCTGGACCGATCCCGCGGGAACGCGGTATAGCCGAAGCTATTGTTTGCGGGTGAGTTTGCGCGGGTCTCTAGAGTACCTATCAAGAGGGAGGGCTTTCCGGGTGGCTATTTGAGTCGCCTCACGGCGCCTGCCGCGGTACTGTAGCGGTGCACCTAGATTTTTGGAGGCTAAAAAATTGAGGAGCTCTCTAAGCCACCCCACCCAAACAATTGAAATTCGAGGAATCTTGAGGTGCACACCCAAGGAACAATCTCACGGCCCAGACCTGTAACGAAATACGCCAGAACACACAACAAGCGGCATTCCATAATGAATGATGATATTGCGTGCAGTAGTTGCTCAGGCTATTAATAGTAGGCTGCTCAATCGTAAACGGTTTGGCCACAATACGATACTCCTACCGCCCGTACTGTATCTAGCACACGTCTTACCACACCGTTGGATTAATATAGTGGAGGATAAAGTATGGGGCTCGGGGATTTGGTGTTGCCCGCGTGTGGTTCCGGTAGTACATTAGTATGACCGATTGTCTCGATCGCACCCGATCCCCAGCTGGGAACCCAGGGTTGGTCGACATACTCATGCGCCCGGAGACCACGGCAGCTGATGCTGCGGTGGTCGTAGCGGCCGTAAGTCGCGACAGCTTGCGCTGCCGTTGTCACGGCGGGGGCGCGATTGTTTCAACACCCATCAGATTACGATAAACATCGTTTTTAGACTCGGATATCGAGTTTTTAGCCCTTTATCGGGTCGGGATCTATTATCGTTTCCGATATACCATTGTTTCAGCAACCATTCGATGCGATGAATGTCTATTTTAGATTCGGATATCGAGGTTCAGGCCTTAATCGGATCGGAATCGAACAAGTATCGTTTGCGATATGAAACCCTTAACCACCACACTACACACTGCTGTTGGCAACGCGTGCGATGTTAGGGGTATAGCAAGTTTTCAGTTGGCTACAAGCAAAGCGTTTTATAACTCTGGCGGCGCTCCATTTAACGGAAACCCGTCAGAGTATCGTGCTAGTTTCGCAGCATGAATGTTATGTACGTCTCTAGGCCATGGGATTGCTCGTTGGGTTGAACTTTCGTTTTTCTTTTCAAAATCAATTTGTGGGTGGGGTATGGAGTTGCTCAAGTGAGGAGTCTCAGAAAAGCATTTGCCACGTGCCACACGGTCAGCGCGCAGGGTCACCCACTCCCGCCCCCGAATCCCGACCCATTCCGACTTTTTCCAAGTTCGACTCGTTGCCGAGATCCAATCAATATGGCCGCGTGACTCTTGGTAACACTTAGTGACGCACGCGAGGTATATGCATTGTGAACTTTTTGAGCAGAAGATCATCGAAACGGCCCGGATCGTCCGAATAGTTCCGGACATCAACGGCTTCAAAACATCAAAAGCGCCAGAACAAAACGGAGCGTCCCCGTTTCACATACGGTAGAGGTCTCTCTATAGTGCTGGTTGGGTAGTGCCGGTTGCCCGATAAAGTGCCTGTGAAATCGTTTGGCATGGATGGGAACAACCAGTAGGGCAGTATGCGGAGTAGTGCCGGTTGCCACTGTACTGTCGGTATGTCTGGCTGACACATATCGGCACTGCAGAGGGATCATGAGTCAACCGCAAGAGAGTGCACGCGGGTTAGCCACCCCGTCGGTCAATCCATGCTCTCAACCAAGGGCTTCCGGAAGCTATCCCTGCCTGTGTCGGAAACGAACAGACATTGTTTATAGTTGTGTTGCTAGTGTTAAAGATGGGATTTTGTTTTTTCGTCTGTGCTTTAGAACGCGTATATCCAACTCTGTACCTGGTATTGAATACCGGAATATTTATAGAGCCGGTGTCCCCGGTAAGTCTTGTGGTAAACATCGTATTCATATACTAACTGCTAGTTGCACTAGTCCACAGCAGTTTGGTCGGCTTAGAATACTTAGCATAGGATGTACCCTCGGTATCGGACGCCTGCTGCGACAGAGGTAGCTATTTTGGCACAATTATTTCCTTAACCCATTGCCATCGGAACATCATTCTTGCTGCGCAAAATTATTTATCCCTTGTAACCCAGGCCATGGGATGGTTCATCGGGTTGACCTTTTATTTTTCTCGATCTGATACCTTTAATCTGTCTCGTCATGTCGAGCTCTTCAAACGAGGAGCGTCAGAAACGAAACGGTGCACCTCTACCGTAGCAAGTACAGTACGCGACAGATGTTAATAATGTGATAACTAAGAATTTCGGGCTCATGGTTTGGAAAAAAAAAAAGAAGAGAAC
Source organism: Alaria marginata (assembly GCA_037833945.1). Classification (NCBI taxonomy): domain Eukaryota; class Phaeophyceae; order Laminariales; family Alariaceae; genus Alaria; species Alaria marginata. Next base: position 3,002 of record JBBMKB010101839.1, on the reverse strand, counting down.
CTATTTTGTACTGAAACTAGTGTATGGCACACCCTGCCATACGTAAGAAATCCAGCCCGGCCAGAACTAAGAGATTACTAGCTGGTTTCGCGTCACTGCTTGCATTTTGAACACGGGTGGCCTGGGGGTTATTGTCACAACTGGCAAGTGCCACGGTAGGGTTACGGTGGCACGTTTTGGGTGTTTTTTATTTCTGAATGACGGGGCTCTTCAACCCAAAAACCGTTGAACGAGTATTGCTTCCGAATTTTGTTTTTGTGGAGAGCTCCTCAAGCGAGAAGGCTCAGAGACAACGGATGCTACAACTAGTATTAGTACCCCTATCGTAGCATTTGTCTCGTTTCTTCCGGAGTATCTTCACCCATGCATCGCAATGCTTTACCCCCCGGGCAACACGCCTGTTGCTCGCGTTGCACTCCGCGGAGCATGCCTGCCGGCTCCTGGCGTTTTTCGCTTCATGAATCAGACGCCGCCAGGGCCCTAGTTAACGCTCTAGCTCACCCCCGCGTAGGGTCCACCGGAGGCAAAGCTATGCGATACATGCGTGAACATACACCCAAACGTCACTGGACTAAGTGCGTTTAGACGCCTAAATGTTTGTTTTCGTGATACATGAGTCCATATACGCCTGAAAACGACTTGACCACGTGCGTTTAGACTCGTTTTGACATTTTTTGTTTGGTTATTCGCGGTTTGCCTGCAACACGAGAGGCGGGAAAATAAACAAAAAACACAAGCGATTGCCTCGTCAAAGGAACCGACTGGATGAGTGCTGTATGGTTCATATAGTTTAATATGGGTAGATGGGGATCGTATCCGACGAACCCTTGATCGCTCAATGTTTTGTCGAGTACGAAGGGGTCCACATCGCGGTGCCTCCCCTTCATATCTTGGATTGCGCGCACTATATATATAAGGTATGCCAGTTGGTATCGTTGCCGATTTCGCGCCAACAACCAGGACGTGAAGCGAGGGCCGCAGGAGGCACCCCCCTTTCGTAGGGTCCGCCGGAGGCATAACAATGCGATACATGCGAGAAAGTACGCCCGAAAACCCCTTGACCACGTGCGTTTAGCCGCCTAAATATTTGTTTTCGCGACACATGCGTCCATACCCGCCCGAAAATGACTTAACCGCGTGCGTTTAGACGCGTTTTAAAAAAACAATCGACTACGGCCAACAAAAAAAAGGCTCCTCAATTTGTTTTCTCGCTTCAAAAAGAAAGACACAAGTCATCCCACGGTAGGGGTGCAACAAAACGTTTCTGAGCTCCTGACATGAGGAGCTCAACATCTCCCCCGAAGCATGACTTCTAAAAGTTTCATTTGCACAACCCGATCAACATTTCTATTCGCTAGTCCTAAACCAAATGCCCTCCTAAAATGATCATACCAACCGGTAGTTCGTCACTTCAGGAACTCCATCGGCCAGGAACGTTTGACCCAGAAAAGTCAACCCCTACCGTGGGATGACTCACACGCGTAACATTATTTTCAACTGCGGCGAAACAAGTTGCGCGTCGCGAAACGCGTGTTGCGCTGGGCGCGTTTCCGCGGACTGCGCCTTCCGGCGCCTGTTGTGCAACACAGCAATTCCGACCAAAATGTTGCGCCCGCGCAACAGCGCAACACCTAATTAATGCCCTGGTGGTAACTCAAAATAGGACTTTGGTAAAAAAATAGACCAGAGTCCTTTCTTTAAATTAATGTGCTTCAACAGCCTTGTTATTGGTCGTTATACATACGCCGCCGCCTCCCGCACACCACTCCATGTAGTAGGTATTTCATGAAAAGTTACAAAAACTCTCAAGCTGTGAGACCAAGGATCTCGTCGAAACTCACTTCGCACGATGTGTGTGATATACATCGATCGCGCGTTTTTACGGGGTGCGTGTGTCCTCATGAAGGATACAGGTCGGCGTTTACCCTTAGTTAGTTCTGACACATACATGCTACGGTAGAGGTGCACCCTTTTTTTTCTGAGGCTCCTGCCTCACTGGAGGAGCTCTATACTATTAGTATGACACCCAAAAACTGGTGTTGAGCAAAAACTGAAAATGTAGCCCGATGAACAAACCCGTGGCCTCTAGGTGTACAAAACAATCATTTTGCAAAAATCAAAAACAATTTTTGACGATTTTGGGCTATATGGAGCTCCGTCGTCCAGAAAGTATTTTTCTCCACAAGGTGCTATCTTTATCATAGCAAGCGTCTACTAATAGCGAGTGCCAGGGTCAACAGTGTGATCATACGCAGTCGGCAATACCAGGTAGTCGTTAATCACTCTGTGCACGGAAACGATAAAACCCGTTTATGAGGGGCACAAAATATGACGGCCGTAGAACATACCAGTTTGTTTCGTATAAACAGTCGTAACACCGTTTAGGGGAAGGTTGTTAGAACTACTGTGGTTTTAGATCGTATGATGAGTAGGAAAATATTGCACGAGTGGTGTCAGGGCTGGTATATGTCATGTTATTCCCCCCCGCTATAAACCTCGGTACTATATATTAGTAGAGAGGTCAAACACCAATTAAGACGTTATTCTCAGTATTATATACGTCTGCTACTACTACTACTACTACTATTACTTCTACTATAGGTACTACTGGTAATATATGTACTACCGATACTATATTTCCTACTGCTACTATAAATACTACTACTGGAGGAATGGACAAGGTTAAACGTCTGTCCGCGGGAAGGTCCGGGCATTGGGATTGAGTAGTAGCCTTCCAACTGATTTCGGTCTGGATTTTTGCAGTACAAATCGAGAAGGGGCGGGGATGAGCTTTGCTTCCGCACTTGCCGCTAGTTATAATGTTACGAGCGCGGTGTGCAACGCTCCCATTTCCGCTGGAAGCGGGAGCACAAGACCAGGGCACCAGCCGCCCGCCATGTATGAAGAACGCGCTCGGCGAGGGGGGGTGTACTCATCTCTTGCATAGCCGTAGTCGTAAGACCAAAGACTACGTCTACGGCTATGCAAGAGAGTAGTACACC
>JBBMKB010101838.1:0-22069 GCA_037833945.1 Alaria marginata | reverse complement strand
AAGTCGAATACCATAAACCTCCTCGTAGCGCCTACTCGTACATACTCCGTGTGAGTCTACTCGTATACGATGTCACGGGACACTCTCTGTAACTGTAACTCCATGACACTCCGCATGTGACAACTCATTGCCAGGCTGTTCGGTGAGACAAGCTATATCGAACAGGGTCTACCGCTGTTTCTGCCGGGACCTGACTGAAATGTGTCCCGTGTGTTGTTAGTTATTAATAGAAGCTCTATGATACCCGTTGAACTACTTTTAAGTCGCGTGACAGTAGCACGTCGGGTAGGTCGTCTGTACTTCTGAGCATGGTGTCCGCGGGTTCAAGTCCCGGCATGATCATAATTTCCTAGGTTCAAAAAAGGTTCGAAGGTTCTTCATCTCCCGGATACTGAGTAGACCGTGGCGAGGGGAGATCCCCGGAGATATGTACCGACGAGATTTGGTGCCAAGAGCTCCCAATCATATATTTTGTTGCTTATAAACTCTACCCGTTGAGCTTCTAATAACACGTATACACCTATGGTCGAACAGGTTGGCATGGCGTTGGTGGATATATTTCGAGGCTTGCCATCGTCTGACCGGCCATCAAAAAGAAATACATGGATGTCAGGGAATGTCAAAGGACATCCTGGATACATCCCCGGGTTTCACAGGTAGATGGATAGGAATCTTGCGGCGGGTTTGGCCGATGCTGGTGCTCTCAGGCGGCTGTCACTGTCGGCCTTCAGGGCTGCCGGGGAAAGCTACCCTTTGGACAGATTACTTCTGCCTGTTGTCTGTAAGGAGTAGAGAGAGGGCATATGTATACTGTACGTTATTTTTTCTTTTTATCATTGCATGGATGGGTTTCCTTCTATGCGGGAGGGATCTTAATGGAAGCTACCATCGACGATACCCTTCTCTCGGCGCCAGAGTTCGGGCTTTTAATCAAGGACGAGCGCATGTATTTTCCTTGTCAATCGTTATGAGCCTCGATACGCGTATTCGGAAGCTGACATTGAATTACAACACAAGTGGGATCGAGCTCATTGAGGAACCAGGCAGGAACCAGCTAAAACTGCGGAGCAGCTGCAGCAGTGCATAGTTTGCCCCCACGCGCATCAAGCCCTGCAACGCCTATGGGCCTATTTTGTTGGACTGGCCGAAGCTATCAGGGGTGCTCTTGTATGTAGAATCGCCCGCCGCGTGCCGTGAGAGTAGTAGCCACAACCAGGAGAGTGTTCCGTCGAGTGCAGAGGGAGCATATGACACATGCTACGATAGAGGTGCACCCGTTTTTTTCTGGAGATCTTGACTTTAGGACGCTCTGAACCTCACCCACCAACTCATTTTCGAGTAAACGGAAAGTGCAAACTGATCAACAAACACATAGCCTAGGTATACCAAAATATCGGATTGAAAAACAAGGAGTTTCCGACGATTTTCGGTTAAGGAGCCCCGTCGTTCAGAAACAAAAAAAGCCAAAAAGTGCTACATCTATCGTAGAACCCGTCATATCAGCATATCAGTTGGAAACCCGCGAGGGCATCCCAGGATGGTCCCCAACGTCACATACTGCTGAACATAGATAGACCGACAACCGCGCCGGCAATCGGGGGTAAAGGAGCTGACGCGCGTGGGGTTCAATGAACAATGATAAGTGGTAGTTGGACGTTTGAACTTGTACATGGAGTTGAAGGCAACGCACGCGTCGAGGAGGCAAGCGGGAAATGGTGCTTACGGAGTACGGGGGTACTCTTAACATATGGAATTTTGTGCTGAAGACGACCCGAACATGCACCAGGACGAAGGTGAGGAACGCAAGACAATACATCTACTGTGATGTGATGGAGATCCCCAGACCGTGTACAATTAGCAGACCAATGCAGCTCCAATCCAAAAAGTGCTGGTTTTCTCGCAGGTGACAGGTTGCTTCCACACTGGGGCGCAAAACGACCAAGTAAGTGTTGTGACTCGACCACCGTTGCTCCCCTTTTCACCTTGTCGCGGTTATCGGCCATCATGATGTTATTTATACGATCGCTGTAGCGACAGAACACTCTCTCTCGTGGTGCGTTCGTGAGAAAGTTATCAACGATCAACCCTTTGTGGGTCGACGAAAATAAGACAATCCGATCCAAAACTACATTGTATTAATACATCCCTTTTATCATGACCAAAATGCGACACAACAACTCCTTTGAATTCAATGAGAGAATATCTCTTTTCCTCTCCGACACAATCCATGGCACTTTTCCTGACACTACTACTGTATCATGGGGGGACACGGGGGGAAGTATGTATCGGTACGTCGACGCTGTTGATATCTGGCATCCTTTGGCGCAACTGAAACTTCAAAAACCTGAGAATGAGAGCGAGACACTGGTCGGCGCGCTGTCGTGTGATGCACGGCTCTATTTTTTCCTGCAAGGAACGTCTCTTCGGCACTGATTGGTGGAAGCTCAATTTACGGTTGTTCCGCTCGCGCAGGCAAATCGAGTGCCCCTATACGAAACGACGTGTTGCGTCGGCTACTCCCAATCCGACGCACGGCGTGACGTCGCGCTATGCGGCGTCGACAAAAAAAAGACCAGGTATACTACCTTCTACGCAGACAAATGGGCTCGAGCAGTAGAGTCCGAGCAGGTGTGGTGTGGCAGTGTATACCACCACGTGTTCCGTCATCCCTGTAGTACACTGTGCTTTAGACCGGGACCAACCGACAATGAAGTCCCAGTGTTTGCTTGCTGTCGGTATTGCCCCCCCAGGGCAGGAAACAGACTGGAAGAAACCTCGGCAGGCAGCAACGCAGCTAGGCCGTTCACGCTGAAGGTGCTTTGACATCATACAGCAGTGGTCTACGTTCGCATCGTCTGCAAGCTAGCGCCACCTGCTGCCACCGCCAAACCTATATATCTGAGCTGACAGCACTCCGTAGATGACGCGGTGCGCATGTTTTTGATTGCTATTTACAAAACCCTCCACCGTTCACTCCGTCAATACCGTAATTCAACGACAGTCCGTTGAGTATTGCTATTCGTTTGCCTGCTTTGTGTCACGCCAAGCAACCGCGTGCATGATACACAGCAGGCGAGGGGGGGCGGGGGGCGGGGGGCGGAGGGGAGGGAAGGGTACACCTGGCATCTACTACGATTTATCGTGATAAATAAAACATGCCCCGAGCTCTTGGAACTCTAGGCTGCTAGAGCTCTGACTAATTTATCGCTATCCCCAGTGAGTGTTCTCCTATGTCCGTCTTCACATCAACGCACAAACGTCGCTCGCCGCGTCTATCCCGTACAGGCCGCTCCTAGATATTCTTGACGCAAGGCCCTCGTCTCGGCAACCGGGGACGAACAATGGTTCGTCGCTGAACTCGGGCTCGATGCCCTTGACCGAGGTACCGCACCACGCATTATTTGCGGTATCGCCCGCTCCCGGCAATGATTCACGATGGCTTCGGTCGTCTTCCCCCGATCCCGCCACGCTCCGTGGGTGTGAAACAGGTTCCCCATCTGGAAGTCCCGGTTGGCCCTGCACAATGGAAGGTACCAATGGGTGCTGGAAATGTGTGACGCGGTGTGATGCACGTCGAGAGCTCCGCTGTTTTTTTCTATGTATGTACTCGCACGATTCCTATTGCCGAGAATAACCTGAGATGAAGGACTCGGCCGTGTAAATTTTTCGTAAGCCGATGCCGTAATGTTCATTTTTTGTGGTCACTTTTTATCTCTGAAGTCCAAAAAACGCGGATAGTAACCCGAGTAACGCCTCTTTGCTATACTTTATATACAGTATAGGGCGCGCGTTCAGTCCCTGGCCGATGCCTACAGACTCTCACCTCGCTATCGGCCTGTTGCCTGTTCCCCTCGACCCCTTCCGCTCGGGCCGCTAGTTCTGCTGCTGCTGCCTCTGCTCCCGCTGCCGCGATCGCTTCCGCCTCTGCCGCCGCTTTTGCCGCCGCCACCGCTTCGGCTATCCTCTCTGCCACGGCTTCAGGGTTGTGTCTGATGGCCTCCAGGGAGGCTGTAAGTGCCCCCCCCCGAGAATCGCTGTCCTTTTCCTTGTTTCCCTGTTCGGCGGTGAGAGGGAACAGTTCCGCCAGGAAAAGCTCGTAGTAGCTACTCTGGATGAACTTCGGGACGACTGCCGCGAAACATCGAGCGCAAGGGGGGGGGGGGGGGACGCTGTCAAGGAACGTACTTCATTATGTGCAAAGCACTATTTGTGCACGAAGTAGTGTCTCGCCCCGCCCCGCTTCAGATCAAAATTTGCGTACTTTTGCCTTGCTCAGGCGAGGCTATCGACTGCCCGAAAAACAATCGGGTAGCGTTCCCCCACACGCTTGGGTCGGATAACCGTGAAATGGCAGCATATAAACGTTATACCTTTTTCAGAATAACACACCCCCTCGGATGAATTCCAATGCCGATTTTCTGGACGACCGTTACCATAGCGTGTAAACGCCGAGAGACGCGTCTATGGAAAGATCTCGGAAAAGATCTTCGTAAGGCCGGCATTCTCGTTGTTTGTGTCCCCCTGGTGCTGGAGGAAATCTGCTCTGGAATTCATGCCAGCAGACGTGTTACACACTATCATATACGGTAGTTCTACGACCTATGACGATGGATCAGCATGTTTTGCAACACCAACAGGTATGGATGGACTCACTGTTCTGCCGTATTGTGGGAATGGCGTTCTGGTCCAAAATCTCGTCGAAGAGGGACAGAGTCAGCGCTAATTGTGCCTCCTCGCGCTCCTCCGGATGCTCGGCGTCATTCTCCATGGCGGAGTGATCGCTGCCGCTCCAGGCGCAAGACGCGTCGCTATCAGATCGCTGCGACCGCTTGTCATCGTCATCCAAATCCACGTCTGGTGGAATAATAACGCCACCGTCTTCACTGCGATCCCCGCCGTCGGCGGGACTTCCGCCCTCCCCTCCAGGGCCCTCAGCAACGGCGTTTTCGGTATCTCCTTTGGCCACCGCGGTTTCGCGACCATCGCCGTCAGGTCCTGCACCGCCGGCCCGGTCGTCCTTATTCCCCAATTTTTCGGCGTTTTCATCCTTAGACGATGACGGTAGGCTTGCAGCCAGTGAGCTACCCACGTTGCCGGCGAGCAGTGCTGCGGTGCTTTGCCCCTGGCTGTCTTTCTTGATGGAGGGTCTGCCCCAGAGACGCTTCATCTTTGCCGCCAAGCCTTTCCGCTGGGCTTCCGACGTGTAGATCAAGCCCGGCCCGCCGGTAGTGGGCGATATGTAGGTGTCAACGATTCGCTGGGCGTGCTGCGTTCGCTCAGCGTCGTTGGCTTCGGTTTTCTTGTACGCTGCGCACACAGCGTCGAGTGGTTGGCAAGGGTAAACCGGCGGCGGCAGAATGGGATATCCATGGGTTTTTAAGAGCGTGTACATTTCTTTTTTGATAATTGTAGATCACATGCAAGGGAACGTTTGCGCAAGAGAAGAATAACTTTTTCCTGTGGCCTGCGTTGTTTTAGGTTCGACCCATGAGTAGAAACTGAGAGTTCGTAAAGAGATTCGCTCGCATATCGACAAGTCCCACTCCACTGCCACAGCAGTGCCACAACGAGAGCGCCCGACTTTGCGTCCAAGATACCAATCGTGAAAAAGGTATTGGGTGAAGATGAGTAAATGCCGACCAGCGATTTGAAATCGAAATATCACCAGGTGCAAGGAAGCAGAAGAGCTGGTATCTGCAACGTGTCGTACACTATGCGAGGAAGGAAAAACCATGGCCCCCATTTTACCCAAACGGAAAGCAGACTGCAGCATACCTTCAGAATGACCATAAAAAGAACAAATGGCGAAACTTTGTTCACACGACGCAGCCTTTGAAGCAATTATTACTGCAACACTTGTCCATTAATACGACAGATTCTCATTGTCTAGAATACGGAAATGTTTCGCTGACAATTGGCAAAAAAACATCAATCAACACTCCGCTGACAACTTTCAAAAAAACATCAATCAACACGACAAAAACAAAATGTAGTTCGTACTGGTTGTTCTGTACGTGTTTCTTACGTATAGCTTCCACGTTTGCGGGTTATTTCAGAAACGGCACGTGATTTCCTAGCAGGATTTTTACCTAATTTGTCTGGGTTTGGTATATATAACTGTTTCTTCCCCGCATTCGTATACGCGCTGAAAGTGACCCTTTTCAAGGTCAACGAAAACGTCAAATGTATGCCGACAAACAGCCGTTTCGCCATGTAATGCCCTCCGTGCGCACAACTAAAAAAGATTGCCCCAAAAACATTACGATTTTGGAGTTTTGTTTTATGCTTTTGGATGGCTTTTGGGGGGTTCGTTGAATAGGAGAGGAGTTGACAGAGTTGTTCATAAGGGGACGTACAGTTCATAAGGGGACGTACACTATTGGTCTACTTTTCGTCGGGCATTTCGGTCGGATTCGTAACATCTTCCTTGCCTTAAGTAATTGGATTCTGGATTTCCTTTGTATGTTGATTGAAAGACTGGAACAAGCGCTACAGATTGTGCAATGGCAAATGGAATAATAGTAACAATAATAATAATAGGAGAGGAGAGAGGGAGGAGAGATCCACGTGCTTGGTTGCATATTGTTTTTCGAGAACCCAGGCATCGGGAGTATAGCGTCTGTCTCTCACCCTCCACATCGATGAAGAAGCCGACGTCCCCACCCATGAGTTGCTCGTCCGCGAAGCGTTTGAGACACGCCAATCCCGATGGCTTTTCCCTGATCACGGCGAAAAGGTCGTCCAGGTTTTCCTTCTGGAACTTCCGGATGTGCATATCTCGCACCATCATGGAGCGAGTTGTCGGACTGGAGAACGGAGCGGAGGGCACGATCACGAGCGATGCCCAGGGTGTAGAAAGGGTTCGTCAATGTATGCCCGAGCACGTGTTAGTCACGTTAGCCAAGAGGTGAAAAAACACTGTAGCGGAGTGCTATGAATAGCTAGCTGTACGAAGGCTTCACAACATCTGTTCAGCGCAACGGGTCGTTGGGATCCCGAGCAATGATAGACAGCTCCGTGTATCTAGTGTCAGTAAAGTCGCGAGGGAAATATGAAGTGTTGGCGGAAGCCTGTGCTTTCTGTGTCAAGGCGAGGTTTCCCCCAGCAGTGACACAACACCTGGCAAGCTACACTGTGGGGTGTCGCGCTTTACCGCCAGTCAAGTGCCGCCCCCCTACCTCAAGAACATGTCTATGACGGGATTTTGCCACGACAGCGGACGGCATGTCTTCTGTACATAGTCTGACTCGTGCTGTTCCGTGCTATGAGGGAAGTGTTACATTGGGCGCATGTCCTGCCCTATATAGGTACCACTATCGTAGCGTTTTTTCACGATGTCCGCATGTTCTCAACGAGAGGCCAGCAGCACCCGCCGCAACCTCTGATACGGAACACACCCTACAGGAACGCGGTGAACAGCCTGTGTCGCTTATCACGCACCTCACCATATTTTTCATCGTTTGGCCCCCCATGTAACGATGCATGCATGCGTCTCCTGAACATTCGGTTAACCCTTCCACCACTGCAAAAAAATATTCAACTCTAGTTCCAAGTAGCTTGGACCCAAAAACGAGGATCACACCGTTACCTGACGATTTCTTCGACGTCGGCCCTCATGATGTAGTACACCACCAGCTCCTCCTTCGCTCTGACGCTTGCGTACGCCCGACTGTCTCCCAGCACCCTCCCTTCCCCAAAATAGTTCGGCGATTTAATGTCCTTAATGTCCGCCTCCTGGACAGTATCGTCCTCGAGGGTTCTGTTGAGCGATATCGTGGCCTTGCCCGACGCTATAGAACAAAGTAACGGGGTGGCGGGTGTCGATGCAAAAAAACGAGGTATTGGGAGTAAGCGGATCGTGGGTAAGAACATCGCGGGCCAGTCTAGCAGGGGAGACAAGGCGAAGTACTACGTTTTTTATCCAGGTTTAGGCTACGTACAGCTCGCAAGTTTTACCTGAGTTGTGACCCTGCTTGTCCGTCCTCTCGAGGCGTGCCCTGCGAGTGTAGTTCTGCTGGCACAGCGCTATGTACATAATGAAATTAACAATCCTACACCTTAGCTGCCGTCTCGATTGAGCACAGCACATGTTATACGACGTTGTAACTGCTCTAACAACGTGGGGGCGCGCCATGTATATGACAAGCAGATTAGATTGCACGAGGCAGTCGAAGAGTTCATCGGTTAGGCTCAGCAGCGCATAGCCGGCTCAACTGCGGCGTCCTGTAGTATGCGTTATCTGCATTACAAAAACAAGGGCAACTGTTGTGACATGCCGCTGCCCTACGGCGAACCAGTCCCACTCCCACCGCTAACAGGGTGCATTGCGGCCTTCCTCAGCACTGAAAATACACTTAACATATTAAACTGTGCACTTTTACATCAACCAAGCGCCATATGCCAGTTTTTTAATCCCAAGCAGGCCAGGTATCCTTTCAGACATGCTTTAACTCCTTCACAACCGAAACCTACGTTTTCGGGGACAAGCTACAGTACTTGGAATAAGTATGTGCTACTTATTGCGCTAAGTAAAAAAGTTAAAAGCAAGGGTCTAAGCCCAACTTGAGGAGACGGCAGCAGATGACCGAACGAAACACAGGATAGATGCTCACCTATCACAAAAATCGCGGACCGGTTCCTGTCTCCATCTCCCTCACGAATGAGGTACGTCCCATCCTCCACAACCCAGTGGCGCAGCCTGCTAGCCAACGCCAGCTTCTCCTCCTTGTTGGCGGAGTTGAAGATTAGGGTGCTCGACAAGGACTCCAGGATGTCGATCACTTGGTCCGTTGGAATGCACTCTCGCTCCGCCAGAGGCAAAGTTTTCTGCTTGCGCGCGCAGCGGGCCCAGGCGGGAAGTGGCGGGCGGAATATTGGGGGGTGGTTTAGTGCCGCGGCTGGTCGTTCGCAAGCTTAACGAGCCCATGGCATGGAGTCGATCGTGTGACTGTCCGACTTTGCCTCCCGCTAGCGACTCACAGCACGCATGAACGTCGTTACCCCCCCCCCCCTCCCCCGTTCACCGCAGCGCTCACGTCGTTTGAAACCCTCACTCTTTACCGGAGCATGTATTGTGGGGGTGTTTGTGTTTATGTGTTGTTCACATTGAACCGTTATTTTTAGCTTTCGACGTCCAGCACACCCAGTGGCCGTGCTGATTCTTCATGCATGCATGCATGTAATGTTTGGCAGAGACGAAGAGTCCAAAAGCGATCGCCTCGACATTTTTGGTGACCATCGTTGGTACGCTGACGTCGTTTTCTTGGGAGCGCCACACGCCGGAACGTCGTTGGAATGGCGCACGGCGGTGTCAGACATTACGCTTATACGTACCATACAGATGACGTGTTCTACGATAGAGGTAGCACTTTTTGGCTGGAATGTTTTCTGCAGGACGGGGCTTCTTAACCCAAAATCGTCGGAATGTCGTATTTGTTTTGCAATATTAATGATTTGTATACCTAGGCCATGGCTTTTGTTCATCGGATTGTACGTTCAGTTTACTCAAAATCAGTTTATGCTTGGGGTGCACCTCTATCGTAGCAGGTGTCAGATACACATTATACCGACACACGGTACTGCTATTTTTCAACACCGGTGCTGTGGGTTCGCACGTGGGTACCGCACAGACAGAAGGAGCAGACAAGAGGTATGCTCATGCACTAGTGGGCACGGTCGTCGGGAGATAACAGAAGCGGGCTGACGGCACAGCCAGCGCAGGATTCTACTGACGGTGTTGGTGGGGGACGGTGCCATAGAGCTAATGTAGTCCGTAAGGCTACGTAGTGGGTCACTCCTTCAAGCTAAGGAAACACAAAGTTCGTGGCACGCTCAGCGTAGATGAGACCATTCAAATTCAAAGCACCCGCCAACAGCAAGGCGTCCCACCGTTCGGAAAGGTTGGTTCTTGGATACGATGCGGTGCTGTGCGATGGTGTTCGATGGTGTGCGGTGCTGTGTGATGGTGTGCGATGCTGTACGGCGGTGATGTGCGATGCTATGTGGTCCTGCACGGTTCTATACACGGTTCTGTGCGGTGCTATGCGGTGGGGAGCGGTTCGTCCTATTAATTTGATCGAACTCACAGCTGACGTATTTTAAATATTTTTTATAAAATACACCCTTCCGCTTGATCGCGCTCTTCTACCGATCGAACGCTGCGGCCGCGCCGTAAGTTGAAACAGTGAGATCCGGCCCTCTTCGCGCCGTGAAACTCCGGCCGCATACGAGTAGCGTGAAAAACAAGGTGCATGTGCAAATATGAGCATGGTTTCTCTTCTGCACGCGATATATGTTGCGCAATACCTCAGGGGAGTCGATGGGGTCGACTCGCGCATACTTCCACCGATCGATGGTGTATGTGGGCGGCAGTTCAGTACACAAAGCTGTCGAAGGATTATCTCGTGCGGTGCACGTACAAATAAGTCACCGTATGATACGAAGTCAATTAACGTCGACATTGGTCGCTTTCGCCAAAACACACGAAACGGTAAAATCGCCGTTGTCTGGCATTTTCGGTACTATTGCCACACATGTAGCAGTGTTGCGGGTTACCCGCCTCCCCGACCACAACACCAGGTACCAGGAAAACATTTGATTTTGTGGGTGCCACAGGATCTCGTCGTCCTTCTGCAGGAACAGTAATGTTCGACTAGTACTTGCTTCCTTTATGTACTTCCGTCCCCTACGTATAATACAACCTCTACTGCTGCTGTAACAGTCTCTCGATAGGACAGCTGATAGTGGAACGTACTCGCCCATCTTTCTGTTTTTGTTCCAAGTCATCCCAGAGGAAAAACTGAAAAACAAATCGAAAGCACAGTAGTATCAGTCACACGAAGCAGGCTGGGCTGCTGGGTTTGCGGGTGATACACTTCCTTCAAGTACCCGGACTATTATATATGAGGGAACATAACATATTAATCAGGATCAAATATGGCTTCGTACGAGTACTAAAAACAGGGAAATATATACCTGGTAGGTTTTTGTCTAAAATGAATCAGGACGAAATATGGCTTCGTACGAGTACTATTACGGGGGAACGTAGTTAACAGGACCAAATATTGCTAGTAAACATATATAAATATATAGGTTTTTGTGACTACCGTAGGTCCTGTTAACTACGTTCCCCCGTAATACTAAAAACAGGGAAATATATACCTGGTAGGTTTTTGTCTAAATCGTGAGTTCTGGTTACTGCTGTAGGTCCTCCGTAAATAATACCAGTACAACGTACCAGGTAACAAGTTGCACGGAAAGTGCACGCAGCATAGTAGTGTATGCTACTCCCTGCATGCATAATGCACACTATGATGCGGTTGACAGCATCGCACGCGCATGCTATACGAAGGGTACGGCACTTTCTCCCCTCGTCGACTCGCATCGAATTGCGCCTATCATACCCACGCTGCCATGATATCAATAGGCGCTCGTCAGCAGTTGATTCCTTTTATTTTATTTTACTTCACTTGTATGACCACGTCAGCCAGATATTGGGAGCCAGTATAGGGCAGATTAACAAAACTACAGCAGTAGAAACAAAACGCACCCCAAGAGGCGAAAGCATTATTTATGATACCCGTACGAAAGCTGCTAGAGTACGAGCTTATAACATACCATACATGACACTTACTCTGCTACGTCCCACGGTTGAGTTGACCCCATCGACCCTCGTCATCCGTAACCTCGGGCCCGGAGGTCTAGACACGGCGTCAGTAGTGTCCAACTGTGCCAGCGTCCCCCGCTCTTCCGCAGACTGGACGGTATTATCGCCCGCCTCATCCCGCCTCCCTTCCTCCCGCTCCTTCTCCTCCTGCAGCACATACTTTTTTCGTGTTAGGGCTCTAGATTGGACTCTCGGCGAGAGAGCTCTTGGCGTGAGAGTCTGCGGCAATACCCCTCTCGTTAGGCTGTTGTTGCGCGAAGATCCGCCGCGCCGTAGAGCACGCTTCGGCGCTGCTCGGTCCGTCTCCGGCATGCGTCAATATTCTCCAGCCTCGACCATGTACTGCCCCGGCTCGGTTCGGTTTCGCGCTGCTGTAACACAAAACAAAACGCAGCACTCAGGAAGGACAACCCACGCGTCTCCTCCTCCTCTTCCTCCTCCTCCTGCCCCTCTCGGCTCTCTCGGCGCTCTTTCTCGGTACTCGGTAGCTTGCAGTGGTGTGT
Organism: Alaria marginata; assembly: GCA_037833945.1. Classification (NCBI taxonomy): domain Eukaryota; class Phaeophyceae; order Laminariales; family Alariaceae; genus Alaria; species Alaria marginata. The sequence continues at coordinate 9,901 of JBBMKB010101838.1, read as the reverse complement.
GTTTTTGTAGCGGCAGCAAGAAGAATATACGCCTCGGCGGCTTGATTGATCGAGAAAAAAAATGATCGGTCCGATAAATAAATAGCGAAACGTCAAAACTCAGAAACATGCAATTGTTCTTGTTGGAAACCCCAAATACCAAAAAACACGAAAAACACAACAAGTTGACCCTCTCTGGCCTCTGGCACTACTAGCACGCAGGGGTGCTCAGGGGGGTCACCTATCTATATCCTTCATGAGGACACACACACCCCATAGCACACGCGATCGAGGTATCCCACGCGACGGGAAAATATGAGTTTCGACGAATTTCTTGATCGCACAGTTGAGGTATATGTTGTTGTTCTCACATTAACTCATCGCCAAAATCAAGTCCGTGGTCACACAAAGGTGCTGGAGCCCTAGGAAGATCCGAAAAACCATAAAAAAACAAAATTTGGCTGAGAAGCTGACGCTTTCCACCTAAAAAACATACTACTGACCAGACTACTACCTGTGGTACCAACTGACTATCGCTCTGTACGTAAGATACAGGTATCAGATTCTTGTAAAATACCGGTTACGATATCACGAGCATCGAGCATGCTGTTTACCACCACCAGGCACAGAGCGAGATCCTACGTGTACAGTGGGTACCCCGATCTAGGAGCACCCTAGATGAGATATGTCGCTTGCTTTGGTTTGTTACGAGTTGCCCCTTTTGGGGTTGCATCCACCAGCGTTATATTGCGGACAAATTCGTACTTAGAATTAGTGTGTGATAAACTGTGGCCGTATACATACGTCGATGAGTATTGAAAGGGTAACCACTGCTGAACGCTGTTATAATGGGGATTTTGAAAAGACGCGGGGGCGATAGCCTTCGAGGGTTATTCAAAGAATGCTCTTCCTAATTGGGTCCCGTAAGGTACGTACCCTCAACCGGTCGAATTTACAGCTGGCGGGTTAAAATGGTATGATACCTGATACTGGTACAATATTGCTCGAACAGCGCAACGCAGAACTCTACTCTTAATGACTGCAATAGAGTGGTGTGCGGGAGTGCCGGCGGCCCGCCTAGCCTAATGCAGTTACATGATGGAGATTTCACACGGACTGAAAAAATCTCATTTACCCCCACTCTTCTACAGTAGTACATGTAGAACCAGCAGGATCCATGATCCATACTGTAGGGAAAGCTTTAGGGCTCTGTACTCGTACATACCAGGTACCTGGTATACCGGTACTACTGTTACTTGTAATATCCACACGTCCAAGTAAACGTCTCGTTCCCACGCGTGATTGTAGAGGGTATTAGTCCGTGTGACCACTGGCAAAAGGCCTAAACGGGGGAGAGAGGATACCATAACAGTAGTAGCAAGTCGGCCGGATATACACGAGTGGACACATCAATATCCACGCGGTTCCATTTCCTGCGGATGCCGGGGAGATTTTTCAAGTCCGACATGGGGAGAGTCGTAAAAGTTCACTGTTACTATTGGTGGATATAGTGTGAGATTCGAACCCACGCGACCTCAAAAAGCCATGGTCCTGCCGATGACGCCATTTGTTGAGGTATTACACTGCACGAAGAGACTATTAGTCCGTTTGACCACTGGCAAAAAGTTAACCAATTAACTGCCTACCCAAACTAAGCCGTATAACATGAGCGCATGACAGGGAGCTCAGAAAAAACAGCGCATTTAATTTTCTTCTGTCCATGTTGGGTTGTTGTTGTTGTTGTTGTTGTTGTTGTTGTTTTATTATTTCTATGCGACGGTCGCCTGAGTTGGTAGGATTTTACCTCATACACACCGAATTTGATTGATGATTGCTACTTCTTCTGCTAGTGCAGCAGCGAGCGTTTTCTGGCGCTCGGCTACGGCTACTACATCCCGCGCGCCAATCGGCTTCACCGCTACAGTATCGCGCGCTGCTTCCCTACGGTGGTCATTTTTGGCACACAGGGACGACGGCGGTTTATGGTGGCTTGGAAAAAACAGCGCGAGTACGACTACGATTTTTTCGACGCTTGGCGTTTCTCTGGTCTCATACGGCTGGGCTTCCTTTCCTTTCTTCTATTTCTTGACTTTCCTTCGTGGCTTCGTAGCCTCGCCATTTAGAGATGTGGGGGCGGGTTTTGATGAGCCGAATCTTCGACTCATGTTCTAGGAACCGGTATTTCCCACAATCTCCCATATTCCTCGTATACAGTTTCACCAGGGTGGGCTAGTGTTATGGTATTTCCCTAGAGGGCCGTTACACGCCTAGGAACAGGATACGGGAATGGTTGACGTTTTACTTGGCAGGCCTTGTTCGATAGGGAAACAGGGGTTCACGGCGAGAGTCGGACGAGCCCTCTGATCATAATTTATCCGCGACCTGAATTTGAATAATAAACCTGCACAAGTAGCATAACGAGGACCCGCTCAATAGGCAAATCTAGCAGGGATTACTCTGTGTCCCCGATGCATCCACCTCGCAAACAGGTGTATACTGTAGGTGCTACCAGGTAAGTATGTGTTTCCAGCCACCTACCTTCCTATTAAAATGGAAATGGTGAAGAGTGAATGAAGGACACCGAATTTATTGGCATCAGTCATGCATACAGATACACACACCCGTTTGTCGTTGAGCTTTAGGCTGCCACAATAAAACTGAGCTACCGGGCTGCTAGAATGAACCGCTGACTGCAACAAAAAGAAGGTATGACAGCTCCTTCAAAGGTCGAATTATCACCAGTATAACTTAGTTACTTCCAACGATCATGGGCGCGATCCTGTGCATGAAGCGCATCATGCGTGTATTGATAGATATATACCAGGTATGTACACAGCATCTGCTTGACCTCGCCGGCTGGAGCGATACCAACGAATCACTCGGGAAACGCTACGAAGCGGGCGCCTTCACTAGCTGTGCGTGTAAAACATTGGGTAAAACCTGACACATCAAACGAAGGATTTGCCAGCATCGCCACGCGAGACCTAACGTGCTCGGTGTACCTCGTACGCTCTTCTGGCTCCCTACACGTCGGAAAACGCCTCCGTAGCAGCAAGCGAAATGTGTACTAGTAGCAATACCAGAAGCACGCCAAGTGCAACGAAGCCACACTTGTTTTTGTACCGCAGCCGCCTATTAATAGCTCCAGCGACTTTGAAGCGATAGAAAAACAAGTACCCAAAAGCAGTACCATAGCTTTACGACGGTATCACCCCGTGTTATACCGCGATAGAAAAACACGTACCCCCCAAAAAGTGCTGTAGCTACGCGACGGTATAGCGTCGTGTTATACCGGCTCGCTAAGTTCGTCATCGCCTTGCCACAGGCATGTCGCCTTCGCTTTCGAAAGAATCGCTTTCGTACTCCTCGTCACGGACTTCCCGTCCTTTTAGCCCCGGGCCTGCCCCTGAAGCTTGACAATCTGGTCGCTCGCTTGATTCCACTTGAGGTTGAGCCATAGTCGACGGCAGTGCATCGCCGACATTACTCGCAAACCCACCGTCAGAATCCCCGTTGCGTAGAGGTTGATTGTGGACTTCTGGGGCAGACGATGTTCTGTTTTTATCCTCTGCGGCAACTTTTGTCGCCAAGACATAGGCGGAAGCTAAGACCGATGCTCTTGGTGGCACGACCCCTAGACCGACCTTGCCGGCAGGCACTACCTCCTCTGCCGTGGTGTTGTTGGCATCAGTGGACGCGACCGGCGAAGGCCTTCTCTCCTCAAGCGCTACCGCGAGAGTTCGACGACGCCCCCCCAACAGCGAGCTTCGCTTTTCCATACTAGGCCGCCGGGGCTGTGTCATACTCCTCGTCTTGGCAGTCTCGCCGGTCAGCGACGGCTTTCTGGAACTACGTTTCACACCGAAACTTTCCGTACTGCGCCGGCCGCCACGGGCTGCGCCACGATCATCACCACCACCACCACCACCACCACCACCACCACCACCACCACTACCACCACCAACACCACCAACACCACCACCACTACTGCAGTCGCCGCTAGAAACATTTTTTGCACCGTCACTGTTAGGGACGGTTGCGTACGGTGGTCGGCTCATCGAGTCCAGCCTACTGCGCGGGCGCGCACCCGTCGCGGCAGAGTCACCGGCTGAGTTTTGCTCGATCTCCCTCGGCTGTGTGCTTTGTCGTCTGCCTCCTTGCGAAGATCTACGCGTCGATACGGTGGCGGCGGTGGCGGCGGCGGGGCACCCACGGCGGAAGCGGTTTATACCGAAAGACTCTCTGTTTAAAGGCGAGTTCCACTGCGGCAGTTCTCGACAACTTTTGTCCTCAGACTTCTCGCCGGTGCCACGCCTGGCCGCGAGTGCAGAGGCAATCACGCCGAGAATGGCGGGATGTCGGCTACCTACGCCTGCGCTTATGCCTTTACCGCTCTTCTTTAACCGAGGAGATAGTCCAAACCCGTTCCGGGACGGTGACGAAGATGGTTCTGAAGTCGCGCCAGAACGCGGGCCTGCAGAGCGGAATTTCCTATGCGGAGACGGGCCGTTTTCTTGAGTTATGAAGAACCGCCCTTGTAGAGGCTGCGGCGGCAGGATAGACGCAGTTTTCATCGCGTGGAGAAGGTCGAACGACGCGAACGAACGCCGGGAGGTGTTCGACCACCAAAAACGGGCGGGCGGGCGGGCGGGTGGGCGGGGAAGTGGGTCAGCGCTCCTCGGCAGCGAGTGGGCGTCTTTACTGGCGTGGCGATAAAGAGATGTGCTGGTTGTTCTTCTGTGGGTGGGCGACTAGCAAATGCTTTACACGTCGAAAAACGGTACAGGGGGGACACGACACGCGAGATGCTAAGGACAAGCTACCGAAACCTACCAAGGCCAGTGCACCTCCAACGGTTTATTGGAACCCAGCCCCGTAACATTTTTCAAGAGCGCTGTTGCGGCGATGCGTCGCTATAGCTGCCGTCTCCCTATTCCAGGACTTGTCTCTCACTGTGATTGTACACGAAGTCGAGAAAAGGAGGCCGTTCGTGCCGGCACATTGCCCAATCTTGACAGCCAATTTTCTGTGCGTGCGTAGCTCCGATACCACTCGTCACCCAGCAACTATTCGGTCGCGACGTCCAACAAGAGGGCTGCTCTGGTGTGAAATGCGTAGGTGTTGGCGTTCTTCACCAAGTCTTAATCTTGCCTCAAGCCTTCATGGCTGTACTACGTATTTACACAATAAGTCTGTGGGTACAACTCGGTCGCCGTCCTCGCTAGGAACATCAATAATAAAAAATACACTTCTACCAATCGCCAGCGATCCGGGTGATACCAGCACACGATCAAGCACCCGACTCGTCGAAACGATGCGCAGCAAAGCTGGCTCTGCCGAAACTGTCAACCATCTTTGCCCGGGAAAACACATACTATAACGTCGCTTACCTTGGGTATCTGGACATCTCGTCGCGACAAAACTCCTCTCCACGCAATTTGAATGACCAAAGCCATGGAATCGAAGTACACGATCTGCACCAGTTCACCCAGGATGTGAACCAAAACGACCTTCATTCAACAAGAGCACCGAAGCACAGCGGGGGATAGCAACAATAGAGAGAGCGGAGTGTTGTAGGAGAGAAACTTATTTCGTGCCCGAATTTTTCCTAATGGTCACTTTTTTTAGGGTTGGTGGAAGCATCGGTGTCGTTATCCATGGTCGCGACGTCACGTTTAATATAAGGTTTTGAACGATTAAATCTGTGGATGACGACGTGGGTGGTGTTTGCGGATCAACAACCGGCTGACAGGGCAACCGGTTGACAGGGTACCTCTGCCGGTGTAGCCCAGCAGTTACACCACCAAAGTTACGGGATGCATCAGCACAGACTGATAATATACCGTGAATTGACATCCAGACTACTCATTGCATGGAAGCACGCAGCCTTTTCCATAAAAGGACATTTTTGCCAACAACACAAACGCCGAAAGGATGTAAGTACGAAAACTAATGACATAAGCAGTCGTCGACCGTTTCCAGGATGCGCTGTTGAGCGTGCGAGGTGTACGAGACGGTTGTGTAACGGTCTGGGAATACGTAGAGACAATTCCTCCTGGGGGTATTTCATATAGACTGCGTGCTGAGTGATAGAGACCGCGCACCATCTAATATGCCCTGTGAAGTGCCTGCTGGATCTCTTCTGCTTGCGGTTTCAGTAAAATAGTATTTGTTCTTCGATAGTACTGGTATTAAATAAATTAAGCTGGTTAGGGGGCAGTGCCATATAAGCAACAGTTTTTCCCTCGATCGTCGCCATCCTCTCAGAACATACAGCACGCACTCAAGACTTTCAATCGCGATTTTGCTTGCGTGGTGTGCGCCCACCTCGGTTGCAGCGGATGCCGTAACGCGCTGTCGCACTCTCTGGACCACCACCCACCGCCTCCACGCAGACTGAACTGTGCTCGCGGCGTTCGATCTCTTGCGCTTCAGGTCTACCCGACGGCGGATAGCAGACAGCGTAAAGCGCTGCACCACCGCCAGGGCTCGACGTTTTGTAAACCTATTAATAGCACGAGCGATATGTCACAGCAGTGCGAGTATATCTGATGCGGGGGCTCGGCGAAGCAAGATAGTAGAAGGTCGAGCGCGCTCTGCGCCACCAAACGTAGCGCGCCGGTGCGACGCAAGTTTTAAGGTTTCCCATTCGTCGTGTGAACGGACAAGGTCGGCGCTGTTATGGGCTTCTGTGTGGACTATTCCGTATCTCGTCGACCTTTTCCCTACCCGGCTGGCTCAAGGCGGGCTGCCAATGTGTCGAATGCGTGGAGTGTGGAACGGTGAAAAAGAAAAAGAAAAATATGAACGCCATCTTCCTTCGTAGCTGGAGCCATGAAAAACAATGGTCGAGTCGTCCCCACAGGGCAGTGCCGATCAGCCTTTTCGAGGAGTTCGAAGCCTCAAAGGCGTGTGTACCAGCGGGAAGCCGTCCATGCCACAAAGCGTTGTATTTGTGGAGTTCGTACTATTCTCTTGTGCATAGGGATGCCATAATCAATCAAACGTTTTTTTTTACATTCTGCAACAAAATGTTATCTATCGCGCTTCTACGCGAGTAGGGCATCCCAGAGCCACTGACATAACGCACTCTGTAATAGTCTTGACCAAACCACGAACCTGGTAGACTATCTCTCTTCGCGGTGTTCCCTAGACTACATACTTCGAAGGATATGTAGAAAGTTGAAAGTTTGCAAATGCAAAAAGGCCGACGAACCATCCACGGCACACACAGTAGCGGTTCCCGGAAAACGCCTCCTTTCGCCCGTATACCTCAAGTCAAGGCAGGTAAGGGCACATACGCTTCACTGGGGGGTCGACAGCATCGCACGAATACTACTGCTGTGTCTACGTTCGGCGTTTTAGGCTTTTCGACGTCGTAAAAAAAAATATATCTTACCTTCGCCACCAGGTCAAAACTAGCATCCCGAGTTTCACCCTTCGACGCTCCCACGCCATGGCTATTGCGTGGTGCCTCCTCCACGTGGCCTGGATAACGATGGCGCAGCAAGCGCAGAGGTTTGCTCTAGCGATGCGACGCTGACGCTGACGTACGACCTCTTGAATCCGTTCCACCTCTTCCACCTCGTGGCGGAACCGGCCAGTCACTTGCTCCATCTTTCGCCTGTGGGGGCGTTCGGTATAGGAAGAAAACCATCAAGGGTCAGGTAGTCGCGCATGCTACATAATCAGTTCTCACTTTCAGGAGTAAAACCATCAAGGGTCAGGTAGTCGCGCATGCTACATAATCAGTTCTCACTTTCAGGAGTTGGTGCTGCACTAGTAGACTGCAAGAGAGGCGGCGCGCGACCGACCGACCGACCGAGCGGGCGACGGCGCGCGATCGACGAAAGCGGCCCAGGACCGCTAACAAACTACCGAGCGAACAAGCGATCGACGATCGATGGTCGGGAGTAAGAGCGTGCCACTGACCGGCGAGGGGTCGACCGATTCATCGATCGATCGAACGAGCGAACGAGCGGGCAGGCGACGGCGCGCGGGTGACGGCACGCGATCGACGAAGGTACCCCAAGGCCGCCAACAAAAAATACCAGCGAGCAAACGGGCGATCGACGATCGATGGTCACGTGCGAAAGCGCGCGACCGATCGGCGAGGAATCGGCCGATCGATCGGACGAGCGAACGGGCGGGCGGGCGGGCGGGCGGGTAGTGGCGCGCGATCGACGAAGGCCACCCGAGCGAACGGGCGATCGACGATCGATATTCGCGAGCCAGAGCGATATTTGCGCAATCAATAGTATGGTGCTAAAGGAGCGTACGGTATCTATGAAGGGTATCGGTACCGGTTTTTAATTTGACAAGAGTGGTTTTCAGTTTCTCATACAGCGTGATTTGAGCGGGTGCGTACAAACTTACGCGAAAATTGACAGCGGTCCTCTAGACGAGACCGCACCGTTCATCTCCAGTATTAATAGCGTGGACTCGTGGCTAGCGTACACATATGTGCAAGGTACGAATGTTGTTCCTATCAGTATAGGTTCCGGGTTCTCGATCGTAGATGTAGATGTTCGAAATATGAAGTATTGGGTTCTTCAGAATTACACTTTCAAGCATGGGGCGGTGATGTGGGTTCCAGGTTATCGATCCAACCGGTGCGGAAGGATCGTCCCGCGTCGGTTTCACCATTATTCGCTGAGGTTTAAGGTATACTTCGTATACAGGGGGCGAACATTTTTGGACCGAAAAAACGGTGCCCAGGGTCGGGTGCCATACTTAACCCCATATAGTAACCAGTACGACCGCCCCCCCCCCGTCCCCGACCTCGTCGTAGCCTGTGCTCGATGGTGGCGACAAAATAATAAATTGAGGATGGTGGCGACAAAATAAGGAAATGAGTTTCGATGCCCAGTTGACGTTTATCGGGCGCCTTCTGGATTTTTGTATGATATGATTGCTGTGGCTGTTTGTGTTCCAGGGTGACTTATCGCTATTGTCCGTTACATGTTACTTGCCCCGTGAATACGTCGTCGTTGACGACCTATTAAAGGTCCTTGGAACGCGAGGCGGGAGATCCCCCTTGTCCTCACTCCGTTGTCGTGTGGGTCAAACTGTGCTTGATCTTAACCAAAACCTGGCGCGTAGTCTGCGCTACTGAAACCAAGGAAATAAAGTTGTCACGGCATCGAGTCGAACCGGGCGCCCTTCCCTAATCAATATCAATGTGTAGGCGTACTTGCGTACACGAGTATGATAGCTGGACGAGGCGTACAGAACAAGCACAACTACAGACGATCAAACAACAAAAGGGAGGTAATGGAGCTTTGAAGCAAGGGAATCAGGAAGAGCGGCGGGGTGATTGTGATGGAGGGAGTACTGCTGTACTGTACTCGTGCGTAAGAGTGAACTCGATTAATATTTGACTTACGATCCCCTGGTATCCCTCCAAATCACCATGCTTCACCTGTGATTCATAAGGACCGTTAATACTCGGTGAAAATCGGAAACAACAGCCCCAACGAGCACGAAATGTCTTTCTCTACATTGTCGGACGGCAAAGCGAAAACCACGTACCATGTACTCGTACTCGAATTATCGAACCTGTAGTATCAGTAAATGAGCACCAAGTACGTACGTAAATACATACCGGTAATCATATCGTCTCGTTCAAAGCAGTCTAATACGGTACACTACCGGTATATATTTATATGTGCGTGTGTATGTATAAAGGATAGCCTTTTTGCACTTACAAGCTTCGCCTTCGAGATGTGGTTCGCTTTAAATCTCGGGGGTGCCGCAAGCTGAAAAGGGGAGAAACACGAAAATTCCTGAAAACTTCAGGAAAAATGACCATTCAATTGGTAGAACTCACAGCTGACGTATTTGAAATATAGATATATATCAAAATATGAGGACTCGCTCACAGCGCTCAGGCCTCTTCGATGTTCGACTTCGTTTCAGACTG
>JBBMKB010101816.1:0-10309 GCA_037833945.1 Alaria marginata | reverse complement strand
GGTATACTCGTTTCTTGCATAGCCGTAGTCATAAGACTATAGACCCTCGCACCCCTACAAAGCCGGGACGGAGCACGTCGGGTGTTTGCCGATCAGGCAGACATCTCGTGCACCAAGCGCGAAGCGCCGTGAGGTGCTCAGCGAGACGCGTGAAGGGTGAGCTGCTTCCTGCTAAGAACCCCTCGTGACGCGTACCTGAGTCATCCCACGGTAAAGGGGTGCACCCTGTCGTTCCTGAGCTCCTAACATCAAGAGCTCAGTATCTCACCCGAAGCATATTGTTTAAGAGGTTCGTTCGCGCAACCCAACAAACATGTACCCTCGTATAATGTTTCATTTTCAACCGGTAGTTCCTCACTTGAGGAGCTCAGCCGCTCTGAGACGTTTAGGGAAATTGAATACGTTAGGAGGTGCTTCGTTCAAAGGACCTTGTCAATCCGAAGTAGGTTTGGGCAAAGAGTACTGCCTCTGTTGTAGCGAGCGTCTACTAATAGCCTTGGTCTTTAACGAACGCACGTTATGTCAGGGGCAGCAGTGTGTGGCCCAAACTTGTTCCAGAATGGCAAGGTCCTCGACCGAAGAATCACAGAATGTGTCTAGAAACAAGTTTCGTGTGTAAAACGACCAAAACAAAAAGCTGCATACCTAGCCCCTTGCGCTTGTTTATCGATGTTTAGGTGAACACTGCTTGTAAAAATCTGTCTTGGGTGGGGTATGAGGCTTCGCACGCGAGGATCGTTAGGAAACATGAGGTAGCTAAAGTAGCGAGATCCTGACAAGAGGAGCCGCATATAAACTACAGGAGGTGCCACCTCTTCTGCCGCAGCGTTCATTGGATCTGAGAGTTTCTCCCGGTAGGATTACATCAAAGCGCACTCCTGTAAATATGGGACCTCCTCTTACATTAACCATGATTATCTCGACTCCTTTAGAGGCCGAACCCGTGTTTGGTGGGAGAAACGACTTGGGAACTACCATGGGACACGTTTGGCAGTTCTAGACGGGAGTTAGAGGGTTCTTCATGCCAGGGATCTATACATCCTTCTCGCGACCAAGAGTAAGTACTCCCCACTGTAGCATGTGTAAACTAAGACCTGCCCGTTTGGGGAATCTTAGACCTACTCATACAAGCAGCGTTAGAAAAATTGAGATACCGCCCTACCGAGGCATATCGGCAACCGTCGGGCGTTATGACACCATACACACACCTGGGCCCTGAAAACAGTCATGACGGACTTGATGCTGCAGGGACGCCGCAATGGCCCACCAGGGTTCGAACATGACGGAAGGCGAAGGACAAGAACGTATCAGCTTGGGGTGCGGGGGTAGGCAGTGAGGTTGGAATTTTGCGGAGGGTATAGGGGACTATTAATAGAGGCATGTCAGACGTGAACGACTGAATGATTTGAACGGTAAGGTTGCATCAAACGTTTAAGTGGCGTATCACCGAAAGAGGTATGTACTACTACCACTACCACCACTGCTGCTACTGCTACTGCTACTGCTGTTAATACTAAATATATTACTACAGTAGTGCTACTGCCACTACTATTACTACTGCCGCTTCTACTGCTACCACACAACTGCTACTACAACAACTCCTCCTCCTACTACTAAAACTGCTACCGCTGCTACTGCTACTGCTGCTACGACCACTACTACGACTACTACTATTGCTACTACTACCATTTCCACTGGTACTATTGCTACTACTAGCACTACTACTCCTACTACTAGTAGTATTACTGTAGTAGTACTAGTAGTACTAGTACTACTACTACTACTAGTAATAATACTGGTACTCCTACTCCTACTACTACTCCTACTACTTATATATTACTACTACTACTACTACTACTACTACTACCACTACTACTACTACTACTACTACTACTACTACTCTTTCTACCACTACTACTCCTACTACTCCTACTACTCCTACTACTCCTACTACTACTACTGCTACTGCTACTACTACTACTACTACTACTACTACCACAACCACTACCACTACCAATACTGCGACATCTACTTCTCCACCATCACCATCTCCAACACAATAAATAGCAGCATCGCCTACACCCTGAGCGAACATATATATCGCAGTCCGTAATAGGTTTCGGATTACCTCCCATCTGCCATGGCGAGTCTCTGATGTTCCATACACTCTCCGAACATCTCGTCCAGGTCGGTGACGTGACGTTTGTCCCTGACCATCAGAGTGTTCCAAGCAATCCTTCCAATGCACCTGACGATGCCCGGCCACACCAAACAAAACCCGAACAACAAGCACAAACATTCAAACAATTACATCACTTGTTTTTCATTCGAGGGTGTGGAAAGGAGAGAGAGGGGGATGCCGGAGGAAGGGGGGGGGGCGGGGCGTCACACGCGATCGCATCATACGCCCCTCCCGTACGGTACCGGTGCGATGTGACAAACCACATAGGATTATGAAAATTGTTTAACATGATTGCATGCAGCAAGGTCGCGGAATTTGTGTGTCTGATGTCGGTGCATGCTATCGGTAGAGGTGCACCATTTGTTTCTGCCGTTCCTCGCTTGAAGAGCCCCCGCTAAATCGCTCAAAGCCTGTCAGTGTGAGCAGATATCAAAATGCGACCAGTTAGACGATCCCTCGGCCTAAAGGTACGTACGTAACGAGCAATGACGACGCGAGCTGCGATAGAGGTTTGCCACGTTTTTGTTAGCTAAACCGTTTCAGAAAGAACGGGGCTGCACTTAGCCCAAAATTGCCGCAATCTTATTAGTTTCTTGTTTGTCCGTTTTTGTTGTTTACCTAGACCCTGCACAGGATTGTTTAACCGGTTGCTGCGATTCTACTTTTCCGAAACTAAGTTTTTAAGGACAGGTGTAGAGCTCCTCAAGTAAGCAGCCTCAGAAGAAAAAACCATGCACCTGTACCGTATCATTCGCCAATGGTAGTCGTAAGCAGCAACAACGTACCAAAGACTACACGGTAGGGGGGTCCTTTTTGGGACCCCCCCTTCTGTAATGGCTATAAGGGTCACTCTCACGAGTGACCCCCCCCTGTGTTCCTGTGCAGATTTAAGATTTTGCACCGTAATTATTTTCATCGATATGACACCGACATGGAATGGTTTAGCTATTCTGCGCCTAAACAATAGCTTAACATGTTTTCTTCGGTGACGGACAGAGATCACTCCGTCCTGCGAGCGGCCCAAAACCCGATTGTGAAAAAACAAAGAACCCACCTACCGAAGCCATGGTCAAACGGTACTCCATCCCTCGGTTGAAAGAGCGCCGTCAGTCATAACTCTTCCGGCCAAAAGAAATGCTATGATTCCTCTTTCGTGTCCTATATCAAACAATTTTGTTTTTGTGAGGCTCGTCTCACTTTCCGTATACCTCGACCAAAACAAACCCTCGACGGCGCGGTCAAAAATAAACGCTTTCGGGACTCCTGAACAACCCCACGGCCTCGTAGGCATCTTAAAAACATGTTGAGAACGGACGCGTGTGCTGCGACAAGAGGTAGCACTTCGTTTAGCGAAACGTTTTTCCTGGACGACGGGGCGGCTCCTCAACCCGAAATCGCCTGAATTTCACGTTTTTGTTTGGGACGAGTGTGATGTTTTTCTTTGTACATATGTATGTGTAGGCTACGCAATTTATTGGTCGCGTTTCGATCTCATTTTTCTCACGAACTTAAAGCTTATCAAGGGAGAAGCCCCAGCAGATAAAAAAAACGGTGCACTCTCTACCGCCGTAGCAGGGGTTAATAGTTTGTGCAGAACCAAAGCGGCAGTTTCTTTACTCAAGGAGCGCCGGCGGCAGTTATACATATTTTATGCAACCGGATGTGCGATATACTAGTTACTAGTAAGCACTTGCTTTTTTTGTTGTTTTAAGTTTTCTGAATGACTGGGGGCTCCTTTAACCCAAAATCGTATACGTTTAGGAAATGCCGTTGTTGTTCATAGCAGAGTTATTTGATTTGTATACCTAGGCCATGGGTTTCTGCATCTTGGCTTGCGCAATTAAATTTCCCACATTTAATAGTCATTTTTGTTCGGTGAGGTGTAGACGTCCACTCAAGCGAAGATATACTCACAAAATAAAAATAATGGGGCACCGCTACCGTAGCAGTGTCAAGCAGCATAATACGGTAAAGGTGCACCTTTTGTTGCTGAGTGAGACTCTTCACTTAAGGATTTCAAAATCTCACAAATAGCGAAAATTGCGAGAAACTGAGAGCGCAGCACCCTCAGACGAGCCATCCAATGGCTTTCGAATGTCATGCAGGGACGCTACTGAGAAACAGTAACGCCATTCATTGTATTGGGCGAAGGAGCCACATAACATTCAGACACAGATAATTTTAGGCGTATGCTACGTACGATGAAGGTGTTATAATAGCAGGTTTTGGCAAAAAAAAAAATCAAATGACAGGGCATCCCTCCTTAACCCATACTCGTCGGAATGTCGCTCTTGTTTGATGGGAATGTGAGCATGTTTTGTACCGAGGCTGGCCCTATGGGTTTGGTCATCGGGTTGCCCAAAAACTGACTAAAAATAACAGTTGAGTAAGGTATAGAGCTCTTCAAGTAATGGACATCCTCAGAGAAGGAATTCTGCACCCTCACCATAGCAAGTGTTCTTCAGCCAAGCATGCTACTACAATAAGCCTTTCGTATCACGCGTCCCGTCCTTACTCACTTGGCGCTGTTTCGCCAGCAAACGCGTGCGCCGTGCACAAGCTCCTCGGTCGTGTGCGAGTATGTTCCTCGATTCACCACCTCGTTGTAGATGGCGCCTGGAACAGTGAAAACAATAATGCCATCAATGCAGGGGCTTGGTGTTGCCTTGCGAGGGTGCGTGTGCGTGTTCGAGGTTAAGAATAAACAACAACGGACAACATTCTGTTTTATATATACAGATTACAAAACGAATGTGCATAAAATTACGAGACGAGACGAAAAGAACAGAGATTTCGTTGCTGCACCCCAATTCGAACAAACCCCAATTCGAATATGGGTTTCACAGAGATATGGAAGGAGACTGTGTTCGGGATGGGATGTCCTGCGCACAGCACAGGAACAGAACCCAGAAGAACCCGCACACACATGACAGCATCAAGAGAACACAGCACAACATACCCACCCTCACCAAACACACAGCAGCACACAGAACTGGTAGTGCGTTGGCAGGGTGCGGTGGCTCGCTACCGCTCGAAAATCAGCCGACGGGAGATGTGTGTTGGTGGTAGTGCGTTTGCAGGGTGCTGTGGCTCGCTACCGCTCGAAAATTAGCCGACGGGAGATGTGTGCTGGTGGTGGTGCGTTGGCAGGGTGTTGGTGGGAGCAACTCAAAATAATGTGGTATGATTTTTAATAACCAGATTGTTAATGCTTAGATGACCGACCCAACATTGTTGTATTTTTTCAGCCAATCAATCCATCAGTTATTAATGGCAGATCGATCGATCAATCAACCAATCAACCAATTATTCAACCAATGAATCAATCTATGAATTAACTAATGAACCACTCAGTCAATCAATCAATCAGCCAATGAATATATCACTCAACCAACCACTCATCTATATCTACCAATCAATCAATCAACCAATCAATCAACCAATCGATCAATCAATCAATCGATCAACCAACCAACCAACCAACCAAACAACCAACCAACCAACCAAACGACCAACCAACCAATCAATCAATCAATCAATCAATCAATCAATCGACATCCTAACCACACAACCAATCAATCAATCAATCGATCAATCAATCAATCGAAACCAACCAATCAATCAATCAATCAATCAATCAACAAATCAATCAATCAATCAATCCGTCCATACATCTGATACTCGACGGACTCAGGCGTCCGAAAGTTACTCGTCAAACGCGGATCCCCATCGATCGAATATGGATTGGACGCGTGCTACGGCAGCGGTAGCACCTTGGGGCAAAACCATGTTCGGATTGACCGCCTCCCTGACTGAGGAATACTCTAAAACATATTTCGGGCTAGGCCCATTGGCCCATTGGTGTTTCCTATCCTCCAAGCTGCAGACCTAGCTAGCCCATGGGCGTTTTCGTCCAAACTGAAACGAACGTTGTCTCTCAAGTTCGAGTTTCGGGTGAGATATGGGGCTCGTGCAGGAAAAAAGCCCCAGAACATATATTCCGTATGGTGGACCTCTGCCGTACGTAGCATTGCTATTTTGCACATGCTACGGTGGAGGTGCACCATTAGTATTTGCCTTCTGAGGCTCCTCACTTGAGGAGCTCTCTGCCTCACTCAAAAGCTTATTTTGAGCAAACAGAAAGTGCAGCCCGATGAACAAACCCAGTGGCCTAGGTACACGAAAACAATTAAATACATTTTGCAAGACAATAGAGTAACATTCCCACGAGTATGGGTTTTTAAGGACCCCAACCCCCGTCATTCAGACAAAAAATGAAGCAAAACAAAAGTGCTACATCTATCATAGAGCGCGCGTCATTTAGTTGTTGAAACCGTGTTACGACGCGTGCTATCCTATAGAGGTAGAGCCTTTTCTTTTGTTTGGAAAACATTTGAGGCTTTTACGAGGCTCTCGTCAACCGAGGAAGCTATATGGTATGTACGCAACAAAATCGTTCCATTTTGTTTGCTATTTTCGCTCTATATCTTTAGTATATACGGCGTTGGCATTATTCATCGGGTACTGTTCTATCCTTCCTTCCGGGAAGTCAGGGGGGGGGGGAGGTGGAAAAGCTCTTCGTGTGAGGATCGACTGGAAAATAAGGGGTTACTCCTATCGTGGCACGGGCCCTGCTTACCTCGGAGTCATCCTACGGTAGTAGGGATATAATGGTTTATTGTGGTCCTCTTGTCTAGAAGGAACTCAACACCTCAGCCGAAGCACGACTTTCCACAAAGATGTACTTTCGCGCAACCAGGCCAACAAACTTCCAATCCGCGCTAGATACAGTAGTTCTACAACCAATATGCCGTATGTAGTCAACCGATCACATCATACCACCCGGGGGTCATCCACTCGAGGAGCTCCACCCCCGTCAGAAACTGTTGAGCGAGAGAATGTGGTACCCCTACCGCGGGACTGGCCCTCGAGATAGTCGCACTTGTCCTACGCTTCAAGCTACGTTCGGGGTGCACCTACGTTTGGCCAGTGCTACGGTAGGTGGCCTAAAGCTCCATTGTCACACCTGTGTTCAGGCCACTCGTCGGGCAGATCAATCATTACCCCCCCCCCAAAAAAACACAAAACCTTTTTTTCATTACATTTTAACGCAGCGGAAGAAACAAACCATCGAAAGGTGGTGGACATAAATAGCGAACCTAACGTGCGTAACAGCTTACACCGCAGAAAGCACAAATGGGGTGGTCGCTTTTTCTGAGTGGTTCTGACCGGCTAAAAACCAAGGACCTCAAGGTGCCCCCCCACCCCGCTTACCACAGCACCCGACACAAACCTTAAACTTGAGAAACCGTAAATATCCCACCCGAGGCATAATTCCATGGCCCATGGGTACACAACGAAACCCACTGCGAAACCAAAACTTACATTACGACGATGATATTGGATTAAGGAGCCTCCCCGTCATTCAGAGACCAGCATTCAGCTACAACGTGTTACGTACCCCTCAATATTAGCGTTTGCTTCTCACCCTTTCGCGTCTTGGTGTACCCCTCGTCCCAGTGCAACTCGAAAGCAGCTTGTTCGGTCCACTCGTACGCCTTGGCGATGAGCCTCTCCGCGTTATCCATGGGCAACCGCACCTGGTAATATACATTAGCGTGGTGGTTGTTTATGGTTATTCGGGTTTTCAACCATTCGCGACAGGCGCGCACGCAAATCGATCGTCACCGGATCACCGATCGATTCGGTCGGTCAACTAGCGAACCAACCAGCCGACAGACAAACATCGACCACCTCCACCACCACAGCCCCCCTCTGCGTCGTGGTGCGCTGCGAGTCCTGCGGCCAAAGTCTCCTAGGGTTTTAAGACGAGGCAATCATACACAAAAAAAACAACGAACCAAGACAACGACAACCCAAGCCAAACCCAATCATCCAACCTACCGTACAAGCAACCAAGAGACCGACCAACCAAACCGAACGTGCAGATTAACGCTGTAGAAAGGGTAGAGGTACCCTCCCTTCCACCTGTTTTTGCTACAGGGGCACTATGCGCCATTGACTCTGTGTACCACGCTCTCAAGAACGGACCCAAATCGGATCATGGGCTACGTTGGCGCGCATCCTAACGAACAACACAATCCCATGATGGAGGTGCGGTTTCTAAAACCGACACATACCAAGCCCAACATTGCACATGCATGAATAGAGTAGCCCTACAAGTGACCACCCTAACGTGGCCTTGGTCTCTCAACGTCAGGGTTCTTCAAGCGAAGAGTCGCAGAAAATGTTGGCTACCCCTATCTTAGCACGCGTCTCTACCACGACGAAACCCACCTGCGTCACCGTGCGCTGCCAGGCCAGCCCCCAGAGCTCTCTAAGGTTCAGGCCCTCCTCCTCAATCGCCGTACCAGGGACAGCAAACGCTGTCGCGAATATAGCGGTAGCGGTGGGGTGCGAAAAGCCTTCCAGCTTCTCGCCTAAGACCTCCATTAGCACCTGATGAACGGAATATCACGTCATAGAGTATCTCGGTTCATGACAGCGCTTCAACAGTTGGTCCGTGTATAACAGTGAGATATGGTTGTTCCAGGCGGGTGAGGGTACATAACATGCAGGTAGATGCTTAGCCGAGAAACGGGGGCAGCGGGAGCGGCAATAGCAGTAGCGGTGGCAGTGGTGGGGGTGGAGAAAAGCCTTCCGGGTTTTTTCCCAGAACATATACTCGTATATATATGCATGTTGCAATATCAACTCTTAAAAACAGTATCACACTATTATATACACGACGTCGCAAAACAAATGGCGTTGGTGGTACCTCTGGCTAGATGTTCTCAAGACACAGGGGTATAACAAGCGGTAGCAATAGCGCCATTTGTTTCTGAGGCTCCTCCTAATTTTAGGGGCTCTATGCCTCCCCCAAAACAACTGATACGAAGAACAATGTAAGTGCTACCACACCCGAGATGGACAATCCCATGGCCTATTGTAGATGTACGACGAAACATACCGCAAACAAATTAGAATGGGAGAATTCCGACATTTGTTTTGGTTCATGGAGCAACCGTTATTGTTAGAGAGCGTTTCAGCAAAACGCGCTATGTACACCGCGATAATCGTAGCATGCGTTTAAAACGCGGAAGGGGTGGAGGGAGAAAACGCCTTCTAGCTTCTCTCCCACAAAGAAACTTCAACTAGCAGCTGTTGGAAGATATGAGGCACATACATGCTACGGTAGAGGTGCAACATTCGTTTCGGGGGCCCCTCACTTGAAGAGCTCTGTACCTCATCGAAGGAAATAATTTTGAAAATACAGAAAAAAGCAACGCGACTAGCCAACCCATGGCCTAAGCATACAAACAGTGTATATTGCGTCATACCTGGTACCAGGTAAGAATTATATCCCGACGATTTCGGGTGAATTAGTCCCATTCTTCACAAACAAAAACGTCAAAAAGTGCTACCTCTATGACAGCACGCGCCATTGACCCCTCAGCATCAGGGTGTTCCACGTATGGCGGGGAATTAAAACTTCCCACCAACTGTACACAGCGGTGATTTGGTTTTCGAAAAGTTGATTCTGTCAAGGGTATGAGAGGCAGGTAAATGAGTACGGTAGTAGCGGTCGACAGCAACTTACAACATCAGCAACTGCAGCAACAACAATATTCCCATCACCACTACCAAACTCAGCAGCACCACACCGCCTCTCCCGAAACCACCACCACGAAGAACCACCACCTGACACGGAGCTTCTTGCGCAAAAATCGTCCGAATCTCATTCATTTTTGGAAGGTGAGCTTTTATTGTGGGCCTAGGCCATGGGATTGTTCATGGGGTCATTAGAGCTTACCACTTATTCGAGAAAATGGTTGAGGCACACTGTGTACCGGAAAAAGGGGGTTGACCCTACGTTGGTTGATTCCGTCTGAGTGGTTTAGGGTTAGAGGGTTAGGGATATAATATCATTTAAAGAGTATAACAAAACATTTTCCCGAATAAGTGGCGAGGTACCCTCCATGGGGTACGTAGCACTTTCGAGTCATCCCACGGTAGGGGTTGCACTTTTGGGGGTAAAACGTTCCTGACAGGTTGAGCTCCTGAAGTGAGGAACTACCTGTTGGTGTGCTAATTTTACGAGTGAATTTATTTAGGACTAGCGGATAG
>JBBMKB010101805.1:0-10312 GCA_037833945.1 Alaria marginata | reverse complement strand
TTGTTGTTGTTGTTGTTGTTGTTGTTGTTGTTGTTGTTGTTGTTGTTGTTGTTGTTGTTGTTGTTGGTTTTGTTGTTTTTGTGTCGTATTCATGTAGACTGGTATATATTTATGTGAGTCTAGTCTAATGAAATAACCGGTGTATATTTTTACTGTTGTTGTTACTGCACACCCTCGTACAGTATTGATGTTTAGACGGAGTATATGAAGTGAGTATGTTTAGTCTATATATAGGCCTATAAAAATATACCTGGTACCCGGAATGCACAGTAAATTCCACAACACCCACTCACTGACCAATCCGTGCTTAGGACTTCCCGGTACCTGCACACCAATCGATCAAGGCAAACGATACCCTTACTTCTACTGCTTTGCAGCTTCCTTCGTATTAATATTGCGCTTTTTGTTTGCCACCCGGACGTGTGCAGCATTGTTGTCAATCACAAGCAAACACGTAAAATCGTACGACAGACAAGTATGATAGCAGGCATTTTTTCTCTGCATTGAGCAAGCATAAATATTGCGCCCTCTGGTACGTATAAAATAATCAGTAGTTACTGTTACAGTAGTAGTCTTTAGTAGCAGGGTGACAGTCCTAACTACCAGGTAGTAGTAGTAGTAGTACTTCGCGTACGTTTCCCTTTTGCTTGACATGATGATGCGCGTGAGCGTGGCAATTGTACGTGAAGTCAACCAACAAAGAAGGAGGAGGATAGAGGGATGGCCACCCTTTCGAGCGATAAAAAGCAAAAGGTACTAATTGCCTTTCGCTTTTTTTGTAAAAAGGGGACGAAGGGGGGACGGAGGGAGGGGTGCAGCCGGCGTTCGGTTTTGAAGTTGTCGTTGAAACCCCTCATCCGAGTTACGGTTGCTGTACACAGGCCATTCGATAAAACAACCGTAACTATTTAGAGACAGAAAACGGCTGAACTCAGAATATTGATGGAAAAACAATCTCCAGAAAAAAAAACCGTTTTTCCGGTTGGGGTGGGTAGGTAGGTAGTTGTGGGTGGGTCGGTGGGTGGGTGGGTGGTTGGGCACATTTTTTTACGCGCAACAAAGTCAACGACATGCCATCTTAAAGGGGGTACCCCACACGTTACGAGCATTCGGGAGCTGTTAGAGGAGGAGCGTTCAGGAGGTGAGAGCGGTCAACTAAGCATGCCCCACCACACTAAAGAGGCCGTGTATTTCCCACTTCAGATAAGGAGAACGCCTGGTATAATAGTGAAGATCGCCTGTTTCGGCTTGTTGCGAGGACGCCTGTTTAACTCGAGGTTCCCACGGCAAAACCCCTTTTGAACTGCGAACCCACACGCTGTCGGGAACAACTGACGTGGAATTAGTGAGTGCTTGCTTTCGCAATGATAGTGAGTTATGAATGGGGAATCAAAGCATGCTACGGTAGTAGGGGATGTTACTTTTCTTTCTGGGGCGCCTTAGTTGAGGAGCTCTGGACTCTAACAAGGTCTCGTTCTAAAATAGACCCCCCCAAACTTCTTTCACGAAATCGCCGGTTTTGAAACCTGCTCCACACCCTATCTCCTGAAATACGGTAACCCTTGCCACCCCGACGTCGTCGTTCGATAGTCCTTTCCAAAACAAGAAAATAGATTAAGCTTTGTTTTTCATAGCATCCTTCCTCCTTCCTCTTGTGTCGGGCAGCCATGAAACGTTTGATAAAGAAATCGCTGGTTTTGTGGGAAATGAATCTATCGTAGAACGAGTCCAAGTCATTCGGGGAAACGTAAAGTTTCTCGTACGCGACGAACAATCCAATAGCTTAGGTATATATATATATATATATATATATATATGTATACAACCAAACGAGCATCCTGCAAAAAACAAAAGATGCGAAATTTCCGACGGCTTTGGGGTTAAGGAGTATCGTCCTTCAGAAAACGTTTCGGTCAAAAAGTGCCACATCTCTATCGCCCACGCGTCAATGAATACCTCGTATATACCGTAGTGGGGGGGGGAGAGAAGAGCCTGCTTAGTGACCCCGGATCTGAGATACGTCTAGGGAGGGAGTAGGAGAAAGACAAATTGCGAAGATAATAGATGGGATGAGCAAAAAAAGAAAAAATATTTATGTATATACTGTACCTGGTAGTATATAGCAATAACAACGTACCGCCCGTATATATCACAGATCAAACGCGCGACCGACGCAGGCACGTATCGCGCAGCTTGCAAACGAGCTGGGTGAGGATTGACCATTCAATCCGCCCAACTCCCAGCCGACTCACGGACTCACGTGTTTCAAACCACTAGTATAAACTTTGCGAAATAGCCCTTTTTACGGAGGGCCGTCGGAACCCGAACCGACGATAAGCACAAACACCTATCATATAGATGATATCATAATACGTATTCCCTAATGGTCTAATTGTATGTTCTCACGTCATGGCGCGTGCTGCTTTAGACCAGGTATTAGTATAGCACTTTTTGGACAGCTTTGTTTTTTCTGAATGACGGAGCTCCTTAACCCAAAATCGTCGGAATGTCACAATGTTGTGCTGCAATGCGTATGATCTTGGTGTATACCTAGGCCATGGGTTGTGGTCGTCTGGTTGTACCTTCAGTAAACTTACTCACAATAAGAGCACTTTGGGTAAGGCATAGAGCTCCTTCCTCAAGGAGCCTCAAAACACAGATAGATGATGATGATGGTGCACTTCTGCCCTATATAGCGCGTGTCTAGTTGTATAGGTTTAGTGTTCAAAACGTCTTGGCGTGGTTGATTCGAGTCCTAGAGCTACTCGTGACAGCACTAACTAACTAAGCCAGAAGAGGACGAGGGCTGGGGGCATCCGAAAAGAGGGAAAGAACTGGGAGACAGGGCTTGGACCGATAGTGTGGGACTTCCCTCCGTACCACATGTGCGAGACTCGAGTGCCCACGAACGAGTACACCCCGTGTATCGCCTGGCTGGGTGAAGTGGTATATGGTCAGTGTCTCAATAAATATCACCAACTTTACATACCTGTAGTACTTGCCGTGCGTTACCTGATCATCATCGTGAAAGTGTGTTGTTTCTGTACGCAGCGGCCTCCATCGCGCAGGGCGGACTGTTTGGTGTTTACTGTAATGCTGCGAGCTGTTGCTAAACGAGGATCATACCAGGTAACAGGTGTACACAGGAGTACGCGCACCACCTGACTGACGTGTGAGTGTCTACAGTACTACTTACTGCGCTGTGATTACCGTGTGTTTCCTGTACATCACGAAGCTGCGTTGTTTTTGGTACTATGGCGTCCACTACGGACTACGCCCGGCAGCCTGGTGCTGTCATGCTGTGACTGTGACGAGTCTACGTCCTAAGAGAGAGAGAGTAGTATTAATAGTAGTGGTAGATAGGTGAGGATAAAAGACGCAACGCGTATCCTTCCGCGTGCTAGGTGACGAGTTATCTATCACATAGCATCTACCAGTGCGACCGTGCTATCTATGGCGAGAGGTAACGATCCTGCATTCTAGAGAGAGAGCGTGGTAGAAAGGTGATAACAAAACACGAAACACACCGCCGCGGTGCTGGTCACGAGAGCTATCTGTAATTATTACACTGTAACATATCTATATATAATGAGTTTTGCTTCTTATAAACCTACTGTAGTCTAGTGTCATCCATATATACTTTGTATATATTCATCCATCATGCGATCTGTCTATTTACTTATCCGTATAGACTATATTTATCTGCCAATATATCATGCTATGCATCTATCTATCTAACTGTCTATCGCATCTGCCAAGATATCTATGCCGACGAAGAGACGGAAACGATAAATCGCCAGGTAGATGGCAGTAGTAGATACCAGGTACTGATAGGTACATGATAGATAGATGATTCGTGTTGTCTTCGCGTTAACTGTGAAAATAACCGTTATTTCTGCGTACCCAACGGCAGCAGCCAGTGTCCGTTCTGGTTCTGGAATCTTCATCCTGGAGAGAGGCCTGGTACAAATTGCGTCTTTTAATAGATGAAAAACACCTACTCACAATACCAGGTATTCATAATATAAGTGGGGACTCCATATACCAGGTGTTACATTAATTCTACGATACCTGGTATTATATTTGATGGCAAGTCAAAGACTATATATAATACCAGGTATTAGACTAATGAGTGAATTTGAAAGTCTTGTTTCATGTGGACAAAAGATAGATACAAAAGCGAAGAGCACAGCTCTGGTTAGGGGCTAGGGCTATATACCCCTGTCAATAAATGAGGTGGGGGGTTGCTGCAGGACTATGGGGCGGGGAGAACAAGATACATCTCAGTCGTACACAGCAAGCAAGGGCAACCGCTACTACTGCAAATGATTTGTTAATATTCAAAGTGTGAAATACGTGTACGAGTGGGCACTGGTCGTACGGCACACGGCACGTACGCAGGTGATGGATGCGGTGTACGTGTTTTAACGTGGGGCATAATAAGCACTAGTTTTTGGACACAATTTCGAAGTAGATGTGCTAGGGAAGGGAGGGACCAGATAATCATGGACAATGTAGTGGTGGTGAGGAGTTAGGTATCGTCACCTCGAAGTCCAAGCGGGGGGGGCACGAACTGGGTGAGGGTGATACAGTACAGGACACCTAATAAGAAACAGGCTAATAAGAAACGCAGGCTGGGACTCACAGGAAAATAAGAAACTCGGAAGCCCTTATGCTGAAGTTAGCGTGGAACATCCCCCCTCCTATATAAGAAGCTCAGCCTGGGTCTGTATTTCTGTTTCTTATTAGGTGTCCTGTACTGTAGGTTATTAGTAGTAGTGTTGTGTTGGGTCAGCTTTATTTCGCGTCACGTACCCCCCAAAGGAAACACGCGATACAAGCACAACATATTATGCGAGGATTCAACGGTTTGGTGCTAGATAGAAGTATGCTTATTATGTGATAATTCAACGGGTTGGTGTTCGACTTATGTACGCACCGCACAATATCGTCGGATTGCAAACGAAGTAATACAACACACCTGGAATACTGGGATTTTTAAACGAATACCTGGTATCATTTATTTGTTGGGCTAGGTCCACCGTACTTTGCCCCTGGTAACACACCCCAGGCAGCAGGTACATACACAAAAACAACTACACTAACACGTACCTGGTATTGTTATCATATGTGTAAACTTACTGTTTGGTCGCATATTTATGTAGGTACCATTATGTCGCTGTGCGTATATAGTGCGCAGGTATCGGGAGTTTATGGTGAGCTTTTCCGGCAGTAGCAAGGAGGGAGTTGGCCACCTCTGCTATATACTATAGTATACGATCGTGCATGTCTATATATCTGACGCATATACGACGGCAGCGAGCACACAATTTGTTCCGAGGGGCTCCTCACTCGAGGAGCTCCCTACCTCGCTCGCCGACGCACAAACGTTTTACAAAATCAAAACTGAAAATAGATGCAAGATGGAAAATCTCATGGCCTAGGTATTATTTTATTTTTTTGCCTGGCCTAGGAATACAACGAAAACATGCAGCAAAACACGGATGTAATTCCAACGGTATCGGAGCCGCGGCATTCAGAAACAGTTTCAGACCAAAAAAGGGCTACCCCTATCGTAGCACACACCATCTGCCTCCACGACATAATGAATGGTGTACCAGCAGGTATCGAATAGACCTGAGAGTTTAACGCTTTTACAACTGGAAACCCTTGTTTGGGGATGTCTTCCTTGTAATAAGTATAAGGAGGGGTTTTCGGGCTCTTCAAGAACTAAGGGAATCGATGTGAGATACACACATACAACATACTAAGTTGGGGTATCTGCATAATGGTGAAGGGTTAGAGTGAAGGGTGAGGGGTGTGAATGTAAACAGTGTATTGCTGGTACCTATCTGTGGTATCCGCATAAAGGTGTACTGGTAAAGATGATACTCACAGGCTTAAGGTCGAGATGGGGGATGCCCGCATACAATGTACTACTGGTGCCTGTCCGTGGTATCTCCATAAACTTATATGGATCCCGCTAAAATGACAGGGGATTAATGCAAACCATGAAATACTGGCGCCTATCTGTAGCATCTGCAAAATGGTGTAAGGACCATCGCCAAAGGCTTAAACACGGAGTGGGGGATGCG
Organism: Alaria marginata; assembly: GCA_037833945.1. NCBI lineage: Eukaryota > Phaeophyceae > Laminariales > Alariaceae > Alaria > Alaria marginata. Next base: position 4,217 of record JBBMKB010101805.1, on the reverse strand, counting down.
CGCATACAATGTAAGACTGGTACCTACCTACGGTATCTGTAGAATGGTGCAAGCATTACACCAGAGGGATGAGGGCGATGAATGCAAATCATGTACTTATGGCACATATCTGGGTGTAAGCGTACCTGGTAGTCTAAGGGATGAACTATTTAACTCACGGGCTTAAGCAAGGGATACGCACTGCATAACGGTATACTTATCGTTACTAAAGGGTTAACGAGAGGCGGGAGATTAATTCAAACACGGTAACCACTGGTATCCATCTCCGCTGGTACATATCTACGGCATCTGCGTAATCGTGTAAGGACTTATGAAGGGATGGGGGATGAGCGCATACGACGTACAACTGGTACCTATCTGCGATATCTGCATACTGATACAGAGGTCGTAGCCCCTAAGGCTTCAGGAAGCGATGGGGGGTGCACGCATACGATGTACTTTTACTGGTGGTGCATACCTGTGGTATCCGCATGAATGTACCTACAACAGTGCATATGATATGCATATCTAAATTGCCTATACAAGTAGCACACCTGCTACGGTACTTGCACTATTTCGAGACCTATTCTCCCTTTCCCCCCTTCTTCCGGCAGACCCCATGTCTAGTACCACTCTGTGCGCCGTGTATTGCGAGCTCCACTGGAAAAAAACCGTCACGGAAACGCTAGCGCGTGTTCGGTGCGCGGGGGTCCAACCAGGGGGTTACTTGAGAGACGCGTGCTACCATAGAGGTTGTCACTTTTCGACCAAAACATTTTTGGCTCACGGGGCTCCTCAGCTGAGGCACCACCAACACGTGCTACGATGGAGGTAGCACTTTTTCGCTCAAATGTGTTCTGAATGGCGGCGTTCCTTAACGCGGATTTGTCGGAGCTGTCTTTCTTGCTTCGCATTACTAGTCGTTTGTATCCCTAGGCCCTGGCTTTGTTCATCCGGTTGCACTTTTTAGTTTTACTCAAAACCTTTTTTTTTGGGGGGTGGGGTACATATATAGAGCTCCTCAAGTTTATCACCATCCTCAGAAAATATAGGGTACACCTCAACCGTATAATATGTCAGGAATGGAACACCGTTGTTTGTGTTTCGCAAAATTATGCGTCACACACCTAGGCCATTGGACTTGTTCATCGAGTTGCACTTGCTTATTTCTCCTCCGAGCCAGATTTTTGGGAGAGATATTTAATATTAGGCTGTTCGTGTGAAGAGCCACAAACTTCAACAATACACCTCTACAGCATCAAAACTGTGTTTTATACTCTTCTTCACGTCGACTCCTTGTCCGTCCATCGTTTGTGTATACACACTATTGACGGGGGACCATTATACCATAATAGTAAACAGGACCTACGGTACATTTGTTTATTTATATATTTACCTATTTTTACTCACAATATTTGGTCCTGTTTACTATGTTCCCCCGTAAATAGTTATTTTTCTTGTTTCTTGAGAGAAAGAAACGAACCTGTGGTGCCTGAATTATGTGCGTAAATCATTCCATTCTCTTGACCGACATTCCACGCGTGCTCCAATTTCTGTGCGGTTTTGACTCCTTCTCATCCATCTTGCGTGTGTGTGTATTTGCTTCTTTTTCTTGGGACAGTAGCAGTGGGACGAAAATGGTGCTATTTTTGCGCAACCGCCCAATCTCCTTATCGAACGTCCGCACATGCTACACATGCTGTTTGTTTTCAACTCACTTTCACATGGACTCCTCCATTATCGTGCGTATATTGCTTCTTTTTCTTAAGAAAAAAGAACGAAAATGGTGTTCTAACTTTGTGCGTGAACATTCGTTATTCCTGTTGGAATTCCCCTCGGATTTTGTGTGTTCTTTGAGTCCTTTCTTTTCACATAGACTTCTCCATAGTGGTGCGTGTATTGCTTCTTGTTCTTGATAGACAGAGACGGAAATGGTGCGTGGATTTTGTCCGTAAACGTCCACGATCTCCATTGAAATTCCGTACGTGCCACATTCTTGTGTGTTTTTGGCTATTTACACAATTCATTCCTCCGTTGTCGTGCGTGCATTGCTTCTTGTTCTTGGGCGAAAAGAGCGAAAATGGTGCTTGAACTCGGTTCGTGAACATTCGTTCTCCTTATCAAAGTTCCGCACGTTCTACACATTTTGCGTGTTTTCAACTCGTTTTCACATCTTCTCCTCCATTGTCGTGCAGATATTGCTTCTTGTTCTTGATATGCATATATATCATATCATGGAAAGGAACGAAAATGGTGCTCTAACTTTCGATAGTGGCGCTCTAACTTTGTGCCTAAACTATCGTTATTTTCGTCGAAATTTCGCACGCACTTTGTGCATTTGGAGTCCTTTTCACATGGGCTCCTCCATTGTCGTGCGTGTACCGGTTCTTGACCATGATAGAAAGGAACGGGAATGGTGTGTGAACTTTGTCCGTAAACTTCCATTATGTTCATTGAAATCCCGTACGTGCCACAACTCTTGTGTGTTTTCGGCTATTTACACAATACATTCCTCAGATATCATGCGTGTATTTGCTTCTTGTTCTTGAGAGAATGGAACGAAAATGGTGCTTGAGCTGTGTGCGTAAACGTTCTTTCTCCTTATCGAAATTCCGCACGTGCTACACACTTATCGTATATTCAACTTGTTTTCACATCGACCCCTCCATTGTCGTGCAGGTAGTGCTTCTTGTTCTTGATAGAAAGGAACGGAAATGGTGCTTGAACTTTGTCCGTAAATTTCCATTCATCTCTTCATCGAATCCCCGCACGAGCCAACACTCTTGTGTGTTTCCGGCCATTTTCACATGTTCTTCCTCCATTATCGCGCGTGTGTGGCGTCTTGTTCTTGAGAGAGTGGAACGAAAACGATGCTTGAAGTTTTCGCGTAAACGCCCATCCTCCTCATCGAAAATCCCCACGTGCTACACATTTTGTGTGTGTTTCACGCGTTTTCACACCGACTCCTCCATTATCGCGCGTGTATTGCTTATTGTTCTTAAGAGACAGGAACGAAAACGGTGCGTGAACTTTGTCCGTAAACTTTCACTATCTTCATCGAACTTTCGTACAAGCCACACTCTTGTGTGTTTTAGACTATTTACACAATCCATTCCTCAGATATCGTGCGTGGTTCGCTTCTCATTCTTGAGATAATGGAGCGAAAGTAGTGCTTGGTCTTTGTGCGTAAAGTTTCATTATACCTATCGAATTCCCTTAAGAGAAAGGAACGAAAACGGTGCGTGAACTTTGTCCGTAAACTTCCATTATCTTCAATCGAAATTCCGTACGAACCACACTCTTGTGTGTTTTAGACTATTTACACAACCCATTCCTGAGATATCGTGCGTGTATCGCTTCTTGTTCTTGAGAGAATGGAGCGAAAATATTGTTTGACCTTTGTGCGTAAAGTTTCATTAAACCTATCGACATTCCACATGTTCCACACTCTTGTGTGTGTTTTCAGCCATTTGCACACATTATTCCTCCAGTATCCTGCGTGTGTTGAATATTGTTCTTGAGATAAAGGGAACGCAAAACGTGTTTGAACGTTGTGCGTAAAATTTCGTTAGAAGTATCCACATTTGGCAGGTGCCACACACCATATCATGCCATATCATGTGTTTTCGGCTGTACACACTGTTATTAGCGATACGCCACGACCACTGAGGAATGTAGTCAGCGCTGACCGCATAACTCCGTGGTTATGGCGTTTTTCTAACACGTACACGAAGTCGTCCTGCATGTTGTGCGTGTATTGCTTCTCGCTCTTGAGAGAAAGGCACGATATCGAACGGTGATTGGGCCTTTGTGCATAAACTGTTACTCTCTTTTCCCGAAGCTGATCGGTTCCGCATGGTAATAGTGCCCCTTTCGTCGGTTTGAGGGGGAGAATAGCAGTATGATAAAGCCTGCCCTCGGTAGGGTATATGATGATTCAACGTTGTCAGCCCCTGGGTAGCCTGCGATAGATAGTGGACGAGAATGACACAAATGTACGACTAGGTGCGTCACAAAACTTGACTGTTTTGGGAGTTGAGACGATCGTGCCCGGCACAAAAAGATCGGAACAAAACCAAACCAGGGGGGATGGGTAGAGTTTGGTACGAATTTCGAAAAAAAAAATTATGGTCTTTTCTTTTCGCTTTCAAGGATACAATAAGGAGTAGGAACGGTGCTCCGTCTCGAAAGGGATGCGTGGTCAATGGTCAAATGACTAAGGCAAGCAGCAAATGAGT
>JBBMKB010101794.1:0-10313 GCA_037833945.1 Alaria marginata | reverse complement strand
TATATATCGCAAACGACTCACCGTGTACGTGTGGAGTGGATTCGAGTCGATTTCGCACGCGATAGGGCCTCGAGCGAAAATCTCGGCCATCATGTCCGCTTTTCCCGACACAACCCCGTATTCCGCCACCGTTGCGTTGGGGTAGCTTTCGACGGCCTCGCAGGGGGTGTCGAAGTCCTGCACGATGGTTGGTGGCGAACGGTGACGATGGTTGACGATTTGGGCGGTGGTGGTGATGATCGAGGATTTTATTACGGTGGTGGCGGTGGCGGTGGTGACGGTGATGGTAGTGGTGGTGGTGGTGATCGTGGTGGTTGTCGTGTTGGTTGTGGTTGTGGTGGTGGCGGTGGTGGTCATCGTGTTGGTGTTCGCGATGGCGGCGTCAGTGATGGTGTTAGTGGTGGTGGTGTGAGTGGTGGTGATGATGGTGGTCGTGATGGCGGTGGCGTCGGTGTTGGTGGCGGCGTTGGTGTTAGCGGTGGCGTTGGTGTTTGGTGTTGGTTGTGGTGGTTTTGGTGGTGGTGATGGCGACCATGCGGTGAAAAGGTCCGCGGATGGCGCCGGGGGAGAAGAAGAGACCAAGGGGGGAGGGAGAGGACGCTAGAACTCGTCAGACATAATAGGTACTGGTATGTTATAGCTGCTGAGAATACCATACTCTGTCTCCATACGCTACTGCTTAAAACAGCTAGAGTGACTACTACGCTGTGTGAACCAGCTACAGTAGTGGGGTCTATATAAGGCGGTATAGTGCGAAGGAATTTTGGCCGCACTATGTCGAGAGGCCGCCCTATTCGTATGGGCAGTTATATTCAGAGTTACAGTCGTGCCAACCGATTTCAACCGCCCTATGTCGAGTGGCCGCCTTATTTTAACCGCCTTATATAGGCCCCACGGCTGTACATCTAACGTGTGAAAGAGCTACAGTCCCTTGTGGGACCCATGCATAGCGACAAGAAAAAAAACGGCGCGATGATGCGACTATACCAACCGTTCAAGAGGGCGTACAGCAGCACAAGTGTCACCAGTCACCAGGCCGCGCGCGTGTCGTCCAGCTGTTCATACTACACTCTGGACATACACCCTGCTCCAGCAGCCGGGGCAGCTTCGCGCGATCGATGCTGCGGCCGTCAAACATGTTCCGACATTTTTTTCCATCAGTAGTCCCAAAGGAGTTCATAATAATCATGTATTGTACATTACAGCATGCATTGAAATAGCTACATACCAGGTAGACGATTAAACGAAATATATCTGGGGTTCGTGGAGCGGTATCGAATCATAGCCTACGAGGCGTTGCCGGTTAGGGAATAGGGGATATGCAGATATGAAATCCTTACCCAGCATGTCTTGCAAATCCCTATGTCGTCGCAAGTGTTGTCCGAAGCCTGGTACTGCTGGCAGGTATCAAACGGGACCTCGTTGTCCGAGGCGTATTCGTACGTCCCGGTGTGAGTACCGCCATGGCATGATCCTGCAACTTCCGTAGCGCAGTTAAGGATCACCTAGAATTATGGGGCCAAGGGTGGGTGTGAGGGAGGGGGGCGAAGTTCAGGGTTACCAACATAACACGGTATTGTTGTATTGCAGGGTGTGGGGGGTAATTGGCAAGGGTACTGAAAACATGAAAATCGGTAATATCAACGACAACGGCGACAATAACAACAGCAACAACAGCGTATGCTACATTGCCTCGTCTCTAACGATTGGTTCTAAGAGGAGAATGGCGGTATTGAGAGAGTGCGACACACTCATCGTAAATTAGTATCACCACCATCATAAACAGTAGCGTCATAACCTCCCATCAATACCATGTATCAATGACCAACTACAGTACCAACATCACCCATCACAATCGTCCCCACCAATCATAGCGATCACCACCACCACCACCACCACCATCACCACCACCACTACGACTAACATACCTTCCACTGCCACCACCACCGCCACGATCAACACTGCCAATATCGCCACAGTCATCACCGTCAACATCAACACCGGAAACCCCACCATCGACAACACCACCAACACCAATCACCACGTACAGTGTAACCATAGCTCACATACCTCAATCAGCACAATCATTGTCAACTCTCACAATCCAGCCACCACCACCACCATCACTATCGCCTCCACCATCATCGTCATTCGTCGCATCACCACCAATATCACCTATTAATACAATTCATGATTAAATACATTATCTATGGACCGTTGAATCATCAATCAACCCAATCACCACCATCACCACAACCCTCCCTCATCATCTACCATCAATGAGCATATCAGTAAATATCGTCAACAGCAGCCATCACCTGATCGGAGAGGTTAGGATAATACCCATTCCGCGTTCCTCCTTGAACGATCTTGACTATAAACGATGTAATTAAAGATCCATCAATGTATCAAGAATCAATCACCATCTGGCGAGTCTTACAATTACCCACCCGCCGGGGGATGAACCAAAATACTTCAAAGTACAACAATAATACAATCAACATCAACCATCAACCATCACAGGTATAACATCGTCAATGGTTCATCAATCACAGGTAAACCAACGAGGGCACCTTACCACTTGTTCGGCACTATCTGAGGGTCACCGTGTACGATACGAACACAACCGACCCTAAACCCCAACCGAATCAACCAATGTTTAGGGTCAGTCCTCGTCGTCTTGTACGCAGTAAGTACACAGTGCGCGTCGACGATAGCGTCGAATACGTGGTGAGAGGTCAACTGTAGCAGTTATCATCATCGTCGATCAGGTCACTATGACAATCAGTTATCAGCACCAACCAAGTCACCTGGATGGCGAGGTTAATTTCCTGCCCGTGTCCCCCCCGCAGGATTTTGATGCGGTCGGCCAGGCTGCTCAGCGCTCCGTGAGCCCAACTTAACAAAGCCACGGATAACAATAAGACCAGCGGGGCGAGTTAAATAGAAAAAACGTCAAAACAATACCTTGGTGGCAAAAAAGCAAAAAGCAAAACAATACCAGGTAAGTTACCAGGAGCATAATACTAGAGAGAGAGATAAAAGGTGCCCGCAGTTTTCTGATTGGTCATTTTTTTTTAAAGTGAAAATTCCGGTAAAGTCACTACAGTAGTAGACACGTGGCAAAACAAAATAATATACAGCTGTGTTTCGTGTGATCCTCCTCCTCCTCCTCCTCCTGCAAAATATTCCCTAATTTGTTCTTGACACATGCACAGTGCGTGACACCACGAAACTCCTATTTGGGGCAGGACTCAAATCCTTACGCGAGGCACTGTGTGTCCTGCAAAATAAATGGTGCCAAGTATTTTTCTCTATGTTCCAGCGCGCGTTTCGTACAACTCCAGCAGTATCACTGTATCGCGCAAACATCTAGCCAAAACTTGTTAACTCTCAATTCATTACCCCTTTTGCCACTGAAAAGATGATTATACACCAATTCCAAGTATTTTTGTCCCAAAAACTAGGGTGGAGTTCAAAAGGTGTTGAGTGCGGTCGCGTGCTGTGTTTGGATTCAACCATCTGGATTCCGCTTGTCTTTGTTGTTGTACGTGTTCGTTGAGCCACCGACGTGAGACAGAGAGAGGGTGGTCAAGCAGCTCACCAAGAGCCACAGTACTGGGGGATGTGCTGGTTAAGGTTCTTCGTCACCAAAGACTTCCCTCCGATGTTGGTCCACGAGAACATGGGAGGGAGCTCCAGCGGATCCACATACGTGTTCGGTAGCGGAGAGTATTGCTGATGATGATGGTGATGATGATGATGATGATGATGATGATGACGGTGATGGTGATAGTAATGATGATGGTGATGGTAATGATGACGTGTGATAGTGATATGGTGACGACGATGGTGGTGGTGGTGATGATGACGATAATTATGGTGATGATGGTGGTGATGATGATGGCGATTGTGACGACGGCGGTGATGGTGATGATGGCGATGATGATCGTGACGATTATAGTGGATGATGATGACGTGTGATGGTGATGATGGTGGTGACGGTGGTGATGGTGACGGTGATGATGGCCATGAACACGATGATGATGATGGTGATGATGGTGATAACGATGGTGGTAATGATGACGATCATGAAAACGACGAAGACGACGATGGTGGTCAGGGGCGGGGACGGGGGGGGTATTGTCTGATTAGCCGAGTCATGGTTGCTACTTGTGGTAGGGGGGATAAACATGGCATAGTCTCAAGTATTAGCAATTAGCTGTGACGGGCCATCAAAATTATAGGGCAATAACCAAAAACGGGTACACCCGGTCCGTTTTTTCTCAAAAACGGGTACACTCTAAAAACAAGTTAAACATGCCCCCCCCGAGCCACACGATTGGCGATCGAACCACCTTTTGTATTTTTGGGCCTGCTGACACTGCTGCTGTAGTCTACACTACTATCATAGGTGCAAGCGAGGTATTGGTGTATTATTATGTCTTGGTGTTTGAAGACTCGTACATGTATGGGTCGTTCGTGAATACACTCACTCGCACTATCATATTGATATCTGCATATACTCATACTCGCCCAACGTGTCATTTGTGACACCGCAAAGCAAGCACACAGCAAACGCTTTTAGCTAGGTATGTCCTCGCAACAACAATCACCCTACCAAGTTCCTTCGTGTTGGCATGCACAGAGCCCAGACGGAGGTATGAGGCGACATGCGAACTGCGCCCTCTGTGGCCATGGTGCTCGCCTGTTAGAAGAGGCAAGGAGGGAGCTACGTGTGTGTGAAGTTATGTGTAGTCTGGGTGCACCCGAGTGTGGCATACGGCCCCTGTTCCACCCCGGAGACGGTGGCGTTTGTACAGGGGGGATCAACGCATGGCCTCTGATTGGCTTAGAATATAGACGAAGTCCTCTGATTGGCTTACATATAACCAAAAACGGTTGAAAGCTAAGCACAATAAACATTACCGGGTGTACCCGGGTCTTTATCACTCAAAAACGGGTACGATTAGTTTTTGGCCAATCATGTGGCTCGGGGGGTGCTTTTATGACTTGGTTTTGGAGTGCACCCGTTTTTGATAGAAAACGGATCGGGTGTACCCGTTTTTGGTTATTGCCCTCTCCTTGTCCCTGTCTCAGACTAGCCATCTCTGCATTTGCCCCTCATTCTCTATGCCTACGTCTATTAATATCTCTCGCACGCGCGTCGTCCCTGTCTCTACTACTAATAGTGCTGTATCTGTCTCTGTCTCTCTGCTTCTGCCTACCATTTACTACGAACGAATGCGAGTTTCTAATTTTGGCCGCACATAAAAGCAGGGACCCATTCCAAAATACCTGGAGAGTCCGCCGTCATGGTAGTCCATAAACATGGTCAAGCGTTTCCCCCAAAACGGGGATTTTTCTTCATGTCCCCGGGCTAGCCGATGTGACAACAACTATTATACTTCCGTCCACCATCCACCAACGCACACAAGTTGCCGACACTTGCGAATATACTGCTGAGCGAGTTCCTAGCGACAGCGATGCCATCTTCGTAAGGTCTCTCCCTCCGTCCCCCCTCCTCTCTCCCCCTCTCTATCGTTGTGCCTGTGTCTGTGATACCAGATACATACCTGTCAGTGTCTGTGTCACGAACCAGCGTTATCGTCCGTCACTGCTGCTGTCTACCCACCAGCATACTGCTGTCAGACCGGCGCTAATGGAAGCCGATAGTTTGGCAAAAAAGTTAAATTTCCGAACATCCCTGCCAAACTTTGCCTGGACGGTCGCGTCTATGGGCCCGACTTTTTAGAAAAAAGTTTTGGAACTTTCCAATTTTCCGGGAAAAATGGATTTCTCGCGGCGATCTTGGCCAAGATCTGCTTGAGAAATTTTCAAGCAATTCTTGAAAGAGGAAAACATCTGGAAAAAAGCGCGGCTGGAGTATAACGCAGCTTGCAAAGATGAGTATCGACTATTAATTTGATCGAACTCACAGCTGACGTATTTTAAATTATTTTTATAAAATGTTGGATTAGACGCGGCGAGATTTCGTATCCTCGACACGCTTCGCTCGACGAAATCAACGACAGCGTCGTGAGATCTGAACGTGGCGAGCTCGTTAGGGGCTCCGACCCACCCTTGGTGTACAGTGTAAAGTGCTCACACTACCGCCGTTGATGTGTAGCGGGCGCCGACCAGGTTAAAAACACATTTGGCGGCTGGTGTGTCGGAATCAGAGACTAAAACTCTCGATCGTCTCCAAACGGGCAAAACATTGAATTTTGAGAGTTTTTTTTCGAAGACCACAGGACTTCGCGGGCGACCTGTCGCGCCCTAGAGCATGGATCAACATGAACTCTTCGACGCTGTCACCTACACTCATGTGGCCTTGTCCTGAACGAAGAGGGCTGGTCGTGGGTTGTCTCTATCTCGCGATCGAAGGCCAATCGTGGTTGTTGGACAACGCTGACCGATCCTTGATAAAAATTGTCAAATTGGGCCGCTTGACAAAAAAAAGAACGAGAAAAGTTAGTTTTTATCCTTTTTTGCCCACAACGACGGTACGGCAATCTCTTCAGCAAAATACCCCAAAAAAATATACCTGCAGGCGCTTGCAAAACAATTTGGGTTGCAGGCGCCACGGCGCCCACTAGAAACCACTAGAAACCGCCCCTGCAAATACCACAGTGCTTTCCGGGGCCTGATCCCACTCTAGGTGAATCCCGATCACCGACCTGATGATAAAAACCGCGGAGAAAGGCGTAGCCTTTTGAGCAACTCGCCTATACCGGCGCAGGCGCGAAGCGCAATCACCCTACCAGCGGCTGGTAGGGTGCAACTAGTTGTTTGGGGACAACTACTGAGTAGTTGCGGCCGCGCACAACTATTAGTTGTCTGATTAGTTGTCTGCCGACAACCTGAACGTGTACATTGTTCAACACGTGCTACTCCCGGTCGCCGCACCAAACGAAAACCATTGCTATTCGCCTTGACATCTTCCACGTGATTGCATCTATTATATTGTTTTCGCGAGTGTGCCGCCCAGAACGCGTGAAAAAATATGCAACACCCAACACCCACCGAAAGCCGCACTTCACCCCCCATTATCATTCTGCCGCATCATATGACGAGAGATTGCGTCAATTCGTGTCGACAAATAGCAGAAAAGGCGAGATTCTAAAGGGCTCCCGACTAGCATGACATATTCGAGAGCTGGTGTTGATGCTGTATTGGCGTCGTCCACCGTCACTGCTGCTGCTGCCGACAAGCTGGCTCCTCCGCCAGCCCCCGACTCATTTGGTGGTTCACTATTGGTAGCTGACATGTTGGCAGTAGCGACTATAATAGTTGTGCAGACAACTGCCGTGCGGGTGTGTGTGCGGGTGTGTGTTGTGTGCAAACAGCACGGCGCGTGACGGCGGAGCACCAGCTCACACTTCTGCAACAGCCGTGCACAAAGAGTTCGCGGCGCAACAACTTTCAACTTTTGATGGCGCCTTGACAACTCTTCCTCCACAGTTGTCTGTAGACAACTATGTAGACAACTACTACAACTGTTTGAAAAACTTGTGCAACTACAGTAGTTGTCTGCAGACAACTACTACACTACTGGGTGAAAAACCTACCTGGTATGCAACTACCTGGTACTAGTTTTTAGGGACAACTACTACGAGTCTGGGTGAAAAACCTACCTGGTATGCAACTGCTGTGGTATACCAGGTATAATTATGAAAAAGGCATAATATCAGCCCTACTTTCGTAGAGCTACAAAGGTCCCAAGTGAAGTGGCAGCGTTTTCCCCACGCTGCCAAGGGTACTTTTCTTCCGTGCGATGTGGGGCAAGGAGAGAGCCTTCCTTCGCTTTATCAGCGAAGGATGGATGAGAGAGACATCGAGCGAGGTTCGGTCGGGCAAACAAGGCCCGACTCGACTTCAAGGAGGCTCGAGCTCTCCCTGTTCTCGGAAAGACTCTCAGATGTGGAAACACTTCTTGTCCGGCGACCATTCAACGAACCGTTCCCAAAACCTGTTCCACAGCAGCAGTGGTCTATTATGAAAAACTATCGTACGGACTATCGTACGGCTACCTGGTATAATACTGCTGTCTGTCTGGCTATACTGCTGTCTGTTTATCTCCCTCTCGCTCTCTTTTCCTCCCTCTCTCTCAAAAAGACGAGCCGACAGCAAACACCGCAGCATCCAACAGCACGCATTGCGTCTGACAATCACATCTCGACCAAACAGACGCACTCCATCACGGGGCGATGCCAAATATTACGAAAACACGGCGTGAAATTCAGGCGGGGCAAATGGGGAATTCGGAATTCAGGTTGAACCAGCCTCTCAACTATGGTTCGTGTATACCAGGTAGATTGGTTGACTTTTTTTGTCGGCGGCGGTGACGTTTATTTGCATACGCTACAGCAGCAACGGCCACCTCGTCGCTGGGCTCAACTGGTTCTATCCACATCACTGCGCTATTAATAGTAGGCAGCAGCAGCAGTAGCAGCACGACACAACAAGGCCGCTGACAAGGCTGTTGTGTTTCTCACCTTTTCCGCGAAGACATGGCCTTTAGCGTAGACAATCTCGTTGCGGTAGCGCCGCGCGTTCTCCTCAGACGCCGCGGCCGTGGAGGCCATGAGGACGGCCGTGCCTATCCATGCCAGCCTCGCCATCGTGTCTAGCTGTGTTTTCTCGTCTAGTCCCAAGAGAGGAAGAACAGAGAGAGAGAGAGATGAGATGACCCAGCACAACAATGCAGTGACGAGGCGCCTTTGCCACCCTGGTTGAGCAGTAGTAGTAGCAAAATCATGGACTCAAGTTTAAAATAACGGTCAATGGAGTTCCATAACCAACTGTGGAGGCGAACGTTTTTGCGGGGTTGAATTTGCCAACCAACAAGCAAGTGCGGTGTGTTCTTCTGGCTTGCAACAGGTGTACCGGGCACCTTTCTCCGCGCTTCAAGTCCGGTGCTGGACGCGATGGGGGGCAAGATGGACGGAAAACCTCCTGCAAGAGTTCCCAAATCCATAAGCGAATGGGCTCGGATACAGCGAGAGCTCCTGAAGCTCGAAAGAGACGAGGAAAAATCTCAGGTCGCCGACACCATCGCTCAGCTCTCAGCTCAGGTGACTGCTGTTGCTGCTGCTGCTGCTGCTGCTATAGTAGTTGTTGCGCGCGCTGATAATGCTATATAGCTAACCGCATGGCTGTGTTGCAGACCTGGCCCTTCTCAACGCGATGCGTTGGGATTTTCCCTCACGGTCGATAACTTTTGCGCACAGGGCAAAGGCGGAGGGCGTTCGTGCGGCTTGTGGACAAGTACACTCAATCTGTGGAGCAATTCTTCACCCAGAGCGAGCGATCGTGCGATCGTGTATAGCCTTGTCTTTTTCTCCCTGATAGACCCAGGCTGTCACCACCCACCACCACCACTAACACCCTTACAATTGCTGGTGCTGCTCTTGGTGCTACCTCTGCTGCTGCTGCTGCTGCTGCTGCTGCTGCTGCTGCTGTTTCTGCTGATAATGCTGCTTTGGGCAGGAATGCATGGAGCGCGGCATAAGCCTGGTGCCCCTGACCGTCACGGGACTGTCAACGGGACTGTACGGAAGGGCCTGCGTGACCGTAGGCGATCCCAAGGGCCGACCTTTGCCGGCGCACCGCCTTAGCGCCGGTGATCAGGTCCGGCTGCACAGTACCAAAGGGAGCAAGGGGGGAGGTGCCGAAGAAGGGGTATCGGAAATCTCAGGTGCCGATACTTACCTACCAGGGTATCTGTCTACTGTACTAGAAGAGTGGGGGTAAATGAGGATTTTTCAGACTCCTGTAACTGCATTAGGCTAGGCGGGCCGCCGGCACTCCCGCACACCACTCTATTGCAGTAATTTATTGTTGAGTGCTGCGTTGCGCTGTTCGGGCAATGTTGTTCCAGTATTAGGTATCACACTATTTCTACCCGCCAGCTGTAAATTCGACCGGTTGAGTTGTCGATACTTACCGTATACACTACTATTTACGTAGGAACGTAGTTAACAGGACCTACGGTATACACAAAACCCTATATATTTATCTATTTTTACTGGCAATATTTGGTCCTGTTAACTACATTCCGCCGTAATAGTGGTCCTCCCGAAGTATGCTAGTGCCGGCCGGTATAGGCGAGGGCCGGTACAAAAACAAATTACTGCTGTTGTACCAAAAAAAGAACAGGGCCACATCCCACAGGCACGAAAACACTCTCTGTCACCCACGTAGCAAACGACACACCCACCCATCCACCTACCCACCCACCCACCCACCGACTGACCAACTCATGCAACCACCAACCAACCCAACCACCATGTGCAACAGCAGTACAGCAG
>JBBMKB010101783.1:0-10313 GCA_037833945.1 Alaria marginata | reverse complement strand
CAACACGAAGAAGGAAAGCCGACCGAAATGCTTCGAAGGGCATCACCAGCTATCGCTCTCATCGCGTTCCTTTGCTGTGCTGTGTTTCCCTCTTGGGCCTACATGAAGAAAATGTTACTCGTTCGTACAACATCAGCATTATAGTACACGTTAGTACAGCAGCAGCAGCAGCAGCAGCAGCTACTGCGAGTGCTCGTATGATATCATACGCTCGTTCGTACCCTGGCACGTCATATACTCCTTACCTAATGGTACGCGTTACAAACATACAATCCAGTACCAACAAAAAACAGCAGCGGAGCACATGCGGAAGACAGGACAGCAGTATCACATCATATGCTCGCGACAATGCCAACACAGCAGTACTCGTATTATACGTATGACTGCTGACTGCTGTTGTTTTTTGCCCAAAATGAAAAAAGTACCTGATACATTTTTCAAGTAAAAAACGTTTTAAAAAAAAGTGGCCACGGCGAGGATTGAACCAAGGACCTCTGAATTTCCCGGGTTCAAAAAGAGATTTTGGCCAACTTTTGAATGCCAACTACGTTTGACTCAGGGCACCGCACGAGTGCGGCCGAGGTGCCCCCGGCGCAGTAGGGCTAGGGAAGCACGATGAGGGAGTTTCGCGCCGAGGGGATGTCCTCATCGAAAGTTAACACGTTAATTGCAAAAAAATACGTCTAAAAAAAGCTGAGGAGCGCTGAGGGCGAAGCGCCCACATTAAGATATCTATATTTATATTTATATGTGACTCAGTCCTTGTACCAAAGGAAGACTGATCCCACTCTAATTCCAAGAAATTTGTGTCCCCAAATATTGCGGGGGCAGCGCTAAAACTGCGGGATATTGTGCCAAAGCTCGTTTCGTACAATAGCGTATAACTTGTGCCTTGACCTTTCTACTACTGAAAACATGACCCCACGCTAATTCCAAGTGCTCTGTCCCCCCAAGTTGCGGGTGCACACAGTGCTAAAGGGGGGTAAGGACCCTTGCGCAGGACTCCCTTATTAGTGGGTACCCTGCCGCGGGTTCCACGAAAATTACCGCGATCAACGAGAGGAGGGCTGCGCGTGCTTTGCACTATAAACCGAGTGTCTTAAAGACAATGGCACAGCAACCCTAAAATTATTAGGGTCCAAATAAACTGCAAATTGCGCCGCTGCTGTTTCGCAATGCGGCATCCTCTTATCTCTTGCATCGTAAACAACGTGGTTTTCATACAAAAAAAACAGGGGTTTTTTCACGGGTCAGGAGGTTTTCCGAAATCTCGCGGGTCGAGTCAGGAGGTACTGTAGTTCGGACTCTCCCAGGGACGCGTTTTACGATAGAGGTAGCATTTTTGACGTTTTTATTTTCTGGATGACGGGGCTCCTTAGCCCAAAATGGTCGGAATGTCATTCTATTTCTGCAATATGCTTTTCTTGTTTAGATGGGCCACGGGTTTGCTCCTCGGGCTGCACCTTCAGGTTGCTCAAAAATCGTTTTTTCGGTGAGGGTATAGAGCTCCTCACGTGAGAGCTTCAGAAACAAAATGGTGAACCTCTATCGTAGAATGTGTCCAGGTCGGGCCAGGAGGTCTTCAGATACTGCGGGTCGGTTCTGGTCACCCTTTGACCCGACCCGATCCACGAGAGGTGACCCGTCCCATGAAAAGCCCCGAAAGCCAGAGCAACGGGGGCATACCGGACAGGAATTATGCCCTGAGACGGGTTCTACGATAGAGGTAGCACTGTTTGGCGTTTTTATTTTCTGGATGACAGGGCTCCTCAACCCAAAATCGTCGGAATGTCATTCTATTTTTGCAATATGCTTTTTTTGTATAGATGGGCCACGGGTTTTTTCATCGGATTGCACTTTCAGCTTTGCTCAAAATAATGTTTTCGGTGAGGCATAGAGCTCCTCAAGTGACAAGCTTCAGAAACAAAATGGTGAACCTCTATCGTAGAATGTGTCCTGACGTATATATGACAGCAGTTCATGATCTGCGGAAAACAGCCCTTCAGCGGGGTGAATTCACATTTAGTCGCGTCCCGACTTGTGCTACCATAGAAGTGGCGCTTTCGGGGCCAAAAGACATCTCTGGCTGCCGGGGGGGGTTCCTCTACCGAAACACCCCTCCGTATCGTCGAAATCCCATACATACCTGGTACGCAGCAATATTGTGCTTTCCGTACCTGGGCCGTGAGTCTTAATTCTCTCAACGCTGTCTTTTTGTGTAACTTACTATTACGGGGGTCCATAATAAACAAGACCAAATATTGTTAGTAAAAAAATGGGAAATATATAGGTGGGTACCGTAGGTCCTATTAACTGCGTTTACCATGGTCCCCCGTAATAATTACTCAAGAATAGTATAGAGCTCTTCAAGTGAGGGAGGGGCCTCATAAAATTAAAGAAACACCCCCCCCCTACCGTAGCTTTTCGTCCCTCGCCCTTTCAGGGGAGAGCCGAGCTGACTGAACTCCTCGTCTCCCAGGCGGGGGATAGAGAGCGTTCGGCTTGCGCTCGGCAGGGCCCACCATCCCCCGACGGCGTAGTACTACTGTCACAGGTTGTGTGCGTGATCTTGTCAGTTCGCATGAAGGTGGTCATGCTGCCAAAAGGCACTTCGGGACACAGTATTTCCTCGCTCGCCAATGAATTAAAAACCCCCCTTAAGAACGACTGACTGCTGTACGCTGCCACCCCCCCCTCCAAAAACAAAACATAACTCCGCCGTAAAACAACGCTGCAAGGCTAGAGAACAAGAACCAAACGCAAAATAAGCCTGTCCGCAGTGTGGGGACTCGCATGATGCTTTGTCTGGTCTAGTTGAAACCCTAGCGTCCCGCCTGTTCTAGACGACGGGGAGACTGGAGGCCCCCAGGACCACTTTTTCCCGCCTTCGATACATATCATACCATGGCATTTCTACGCGAAAGATATCCCACACGCAATGTTGCACGCGGGCATCCGATCCAGGAGGCTTAACAGTGCCCCCCCTTGAGTCGGCCTCAGCCAAACGCCACAGGAGCCCCCACGCGCCTAGCGAGCAGAGTGAACGGCGGGACCTCTTCGCCCGTCTATCGGATCCGCATAAGGTACACTCGCATACATACAGCAAGATTCAACGCCGATACGCAATGGGTGAACATTATTCGCTGTTGGGGGGGGGGGGGGTAGCTCTTCAACGTTCTCCGAGGGCACCCCTGCCCGCGGACCCGCTTGGTGAGTCTCCCTTCTACCCCGCGAGCACCGGCGGAGTTAACCCTTTCACCACCGCAAAAACTGGCTCCACTATAATTCCAAGCGATGTTTCCCCCATAAAACATGGGGTGCAGTTCTAGCGGGGTTAAGCGCCGAAAAAAGCAAGCAATCAACTTTTGTCGCCCCCCCCCTCTCATCCCTCGGCGGTGTCGCGCGGCATGCAAGGGGGCGCTTACGTACGGCGCTCAGTTTGTCTAAGGACTCAAGGGCGCGATCATACACCAAGCGTTTCCGGAAGAAGAAGACTCGATTCGAGCGTTCATCGACAGTTTTATTCGGAAAATGCCCTGCTTCCAACCTACTGTAATGGTGACGGGTTCTACGATAGAGGTAGCACTTTTCGGCGTTTTTTTTTGTTTCTGAACGACGGGGGCTGGTTAAACCCGAAATCTTGGGAAACTCCTTGCTTTTCAGTCGGATCGTTTTGTATACCTAGGCCACACGGGTTTGTTCACCGGGTTGCACTTTCAGTTTACTCAAAACCAGCTTTATCGTGGATGAGGTTCAGAGCGCCCTAAAGTGAGGATCCCCAGAAAAAAACGGGCGCACCTCTATCGTGGCATATGTCTGGTATCCCCTCTCCCCCGTTGCGGCGTTACGGTTTATAGCAAGTTTATAGCAAGTGTCCCCCCATCACACCTGGCAGGCGTTATCGCATGACAGAGTAAGGACGTGCCCGCCCCTTTGTTCACAAGGCATCAGGCGGGCAGCAAGAAACCAAGACAAGATATACAACATCCAAAGCAGCCCTTGAGCGAGTAGGCAGACCCAGAGGCAGCCCTGCATAGCAGTGGTCGATCCCTAGGTCCATACTTCCTTACACCTTCACACTATGATACTCCCTTCACCCAAGTCCGGGGCTAGTCCCAATCTTTGCATCGTCCTCACGGTTGCTTCGTGTCTTTTCTTCTTTGGAGGGCCTGCGCTATTCGTCGCTGGGCGTTGCCGAAAATAAAAAAGGTCACGAGGCAAACCCCGACTGTCACTCCCGTCGAGACTTCGGGCCCGCCAAAAAATGCCTCCACCTGGAAAACCAGCGAGCAAAAACCGAAAATGTGGGTTCAAACGGCCGAGCACCGGAGAACATGTCATCACTAAAAATTGTGCTATTCATAGTATGGACACCATGTATGAAACGCCAAACCAATATACGCGATGCGTCACAAGTTACGCCGCTCGATCTGCACGTACGTCGTGCAAGTGAAAAGTTCGTTGTAATATATTTTCTCCGCGAACACATGTTGCCAACCCTACTCACGTGACCCACGCGCCAATGCTTTATAAACAGCTCTTAGGAAACAGTGCGCGCTCCACACCACCCCGCGCACAGCCTACAGTATTGACACCATGGGGTCACGAGTAAGTTGGCGTTCCTTGCGAGGGGGGGGGGGGCGATTTAGTCGAAACGGCACGATGTCACCGGCATCTGACGAATACATTGACTAACATGCATAAAACCGGTCTCAAGTAAAACATCTGAAAACAGCTCAAGGCTCTATTTTGCCCTCGTTTGAGGGTATGCACAATCTATCACACATTCGCCCGGCAGCCGTGTTCACGACGTTAAGGGGGCAGCCAGCACCACCCTTGCTTCAGGGCGCGCACGGGAGCCAAGCCCAACACGTTTCAGCCAACCACCGTCACGAAACGTCTTTGACCTTCACGCTGCGGCCAAACCCTTGCAAACATAGGAAATATCATGATCTAGACCATCTAGATCTAGATCATCTCGGCTCATGATCTGCAGTAGATCATCTAGACCTAGATCATCTAGACCCTCGTCAGCCGCCGTTAACCCTTTTGAAGCCCGTTTATATCGACAAAAAAACAAGAGATTTTGCGATATTATCAACCGTCCAGGAAGAGCCTGCAGCAGTGCGAGTATCAGAATGCCGTGCGTGTGTGTCGTATACCTCCTACCGTTGCGCTTTGAACATGCATTCTAGCCGGCGGCGTCCCCGGCTGCTTCGTGTGACCGATTCTCGAATCGTCAATTTATTTCGTCGATTTTTCCCTCTGAAGCCCCCCAAAGGGGTTAGGACATAGCTGCACAGGATCTGTGTAGTACATAACCAACCCAGGAAACACGTGCACCGTTGCAGGTCATACGTCTTCCCCCCTGCACCGTGATCTACACCATGCAGATCGTATACGAAGCACAGACCACGGATCTAGCTGCCCTGAAAAGTATACATAATGAACTATGAAATGGGATCTGATCTGTCCGATGTGTGAATGCGGGGCCCGCTAATAAGTGTATGGTATTTAGTATGGAAATGGCCAAACAAAAAACGTATCATACGAATTATAATATGGCCGACATTTCCCCCGAAAACATGAACCCTTGGGTCGAGCGCTGCGCCCGGGTTGCCTCCTTTTCCCAAACGTAGACACCCTCAAACTCAAACCGCCGCTTCTGAATTTTACATCTTTTTACGCCAGCGTACAATAGCAGCTCGTGCTGCAAACAGTAGACACCACCTATGTGCCCCCCCTCCCCCCCGGAGCAATGTCTGCCTGGTCGGTGAAAACCCGACGTGCTCCGTCCCTGCATTGTAAGATTGCGAGGAGCTGTGGTTCAAAGGGCTATGGTCATGCATGGTATGGTTAAAACCCGCATCATTCGACTCGCCTAACACCTCACGGCGCTTCGTGCTTGGTGTAGGCAATGTCTGCCTGGTCGGCGAAAACCCGACGTGCTCCGTCCCGGCATTATAGGGATACGAGAGTCTATGGTCCTAAGGACAACGGCCATGCATGTTGAGGAGTACCCCCCCCACCCCCCGCCACGAAATATCGTCTTACCTGAGACGTTAACCCCCCCCGGCAGAAGTTGTACCACAAGGCGGCGTCGAGGGCTCCTACAATAGCCCCTACAGACACCTGCGGAAGGGTGTGGAAACCCGCCTTCACTCTCCAGAGACTGGCCGACCGAAGCAGCGTGAGGTTCGAAAGAGAGGGCGGGGACATCCGGTAGCGCGCAGTTGGCTGTGTTATAATAGCTCACCCTTCCAGAACTGCAAAAAAATATCCCATACTAATTCCAAGTCATTTTTTTCACCAAAAACGTGGGTGCACTTCAAAAAAGGTTAAAGTGATAGTCGTGTCTATATACACGTCAGCAAGAAGAGGAGGTCAAACGGCCGGATATCAAAAGAAACGAGAGTGCCCTGTTCAGAAACGCATGTTCGTTTTTTCTCCGGTCTCAAGAATACTCTTGCGAGGCTGGTCGACAGACCACCCGCTCTACTTCCCACCTGACGTGTTCTACGATAGAGGTAGCACTTTTTGGCTTTTTTGTTTCTGGATGACGGGGGCTCCTTAACCCAAAACTGTCGGAAGGTCATTTTATTTTTGCAAGTATACATTTTTTTTGTATAGATGGGTCACGGGGTTTTTTCATCCGATTCCAGTTTCAGTTTGCTCAAAAATCATTTTTTCGGTGAGGTATAAGAGCTCCTCAAGTGAGGAGCTTCCGAAAAAAAAACGGTGGACCTCTAATCATAGAATGTGTCACCTCGCGGTTACCGCGTAGACGGCCAGCAGCGCCTGCGTGCTCACGACACCGAGCGGCCAATAGGGTAGAATCGCGGAGCCCGCCGAGAGAATCTCGTGCTCTTGGAGACCAATGATGAGGTACGTCCCAAGATAGAACAGTGACTGCGGGAGAACATAAACAACAAAACGGCGCGGAAAAACAAAACAAAAAAAAAAAACAGCAAAAAAACGACGGGGAAAAAAATTAATAAAAAAAATAGAGGAGGAGGAGGTCGATGGCGTGCCCGTAAAAAGCCGCGGCAGAGCGCAGGGGAACTATTTATCGGTTTCAGAGTGAGCGATTTTATGATTTGTGATTTCAGAGTTACTTGGTATTGATAGTATACACGTTCAGCCCACCGAGCTGACAATCTCAGCTGTGAAAGAGAACACCGGTTGTATATATCGACATTTCACTGCCCGCGCTTTACAAGGATCTTTGCCGGAATTACCATACTTGCTTCAACAAACAGGGTCAACCCACCGGTTTAGACGGCTGCTGCTGCCCCTATCAGTGTTTAAGTTGAACATACAAAAAGAAAACACTCGAGCGAGGTTGTACTCCCTGGCACCGGAGATGCTGACGGGCACTGGCGGAGACGTGTGTCATCGACCCACCCAACGCGGATCCCCCGACCGGGATTGACACTGCTACTGTCATAGCCACTGCCACTGCCATCTCTCCGATCGAGGCCGCCACTGCCACTGACATCACCACTGCTACTGCCATCTCTCCGATCAAAAACTTGCCGCTACGGACATACACCCCGTTTATACTCACCATCGCGTGGGAGCTGGGCATGCCCGGGTCCTTCAGCCGCGAGCCATCGGGTCGAACCTATTTCACGCAAA
The DNA here is from genome assembly GCA_037833945.1 of Alaria marginata. Taxonomy (NCBI): domain Eukaryota; class Phaeophyceae; order Laminariales; family Alariaceae; genus Alaria; species Alaria marginata. The sequence continues at coordinate 2,675 of JBBMKB010101783.1, read as the reverse complement.
AAAGTGCGTCCAAGAAACATGGTATCAAGTCAGCAGTGCATATACGGTCAGCAGTGAGCAGTCAACCCTCGGTGCGCGACGGCACGATGCTGTCAAAGGGCGCCGTTACCCAGGTAGTTGCGACACGCGCGCGCGCGCGCTGACTCGGCACACCACCCCATCAACAACAACCACAACAGCAGTGGTTTGGTTTGGAGCAAGGGGTTGACCCGTTATACTGTTTTTAGTATGTACCCGACGCGTGCCACGATAGAGGTAGCACGTTTTGGCCGAACTTTGTTTTTTTGAATGGCGAGGCTTCTTAACCCCTTCACAACTGGAAACCCTTTTTTGGGGACAAAATTACTTGATAATAGTATGGGGACGGGGTTCGGGGTTCTAAAGGGGTTAACCCAAAATCGTCAGAATGCCATTCTTGTTTAATTTTTTTTTGATTGTTTTGTATATTATACCTGGGCCACGAGTTTGTTCATCGGCTTGCACGTCCAGTTTGCTCAAAATCTACTTGTGGGTGGAGGTACGGAGCTCCTCAAGCGAACAGCTCCAGAAAAAAATCGGCGCACCTGTACCGCAGCACGTGTCACCCACGCTCTGGAGACAAAATATTCAAAGCTGGATTGTGTCAACAGAAGTAAAAGGGTCATACTGGGGTGAGCGAGCGCGAAGCGCGAGCTTTTGATTTATTGGTTTTCCAAGGAAATGAAAAATTCTTCATAGCGGATCGGATACATGGCCACCTGGGGTACCTTTTTCTAATTGTTCTGTGAACACCCAACCAACCAACCAACCAGACCATTTGACGCTTTTATCCACGCCTCTCAACGCACATGGCACCACTGCCAGTCCCGACGGGTTCTGTGTAAGGACACATAATAGCGAACCCTTCTCGCGCTGATTTTGCTGTAAGATAGTCGTTGAGAGTTCGTCCACGCAGGTGCGGCCATGTGCTTTCACAGGCATTGCTGGGCTAGGTATATACGAGAATGGTTTTCAAACCTTGAAATAAATCACAACGGGCATTTGCTTTTGGAAAATTCTGTTTTACCGAGCGAGCCCAATATGTCTGCTCATAATAATATTTGGGCCGTATCCCTGAGACATGCTGCGAATTATATTGTCAGGCCCACCGTTCTGATGGGGGGGTGGAGAAGCTCTGCAGATGTGGTAGTGGTGGCACGTGATACGGAGTACGTAGCTCCGATGTTGGACGTGTTTTGGTGATCGGAGGTGCAGATTGTCCGCATTCAAGAGATAAGCCGAAATAACCGGGAACTATTGCCGTAGATGTCTTTCAGGGGTTTGATCGGCGAGACACGTGCACAGCGGCGCTGACCCGTTCCTTGTCTAATGTATCCTGCTGCTGCTGCTGTTACTACCGCTGCTTCTGTTTCTGCTGTTTCTGCCTGCTGCTGCTGCCACGAGTACAGTACGAGTGCCGACTTGTTTTTTTCGCTGAAAACATAACGTAAATATCAAACAGCGTAGATTAACCGTTCGTGTTGGTTTGTTCAGCTCGCATCTACCAGGTACCAGGTACCAGGTAGGCTGCTGTTCTTTCGCTTGCTGGTCTCCTCCGGTGCTTTCCGTATTCACCCAGCATCGCAGATTAGACTACTGCCGGTATTGAGGTCGCGCCTCCTAACCGCCAATTACTAGTAACTGCACCCACGTTTTGGGCATAAACGACTTGGAATTAGTGTAGGGTCATTGTTTTCGCATTACGGGGGACTATAGTAAAGAGGACCAAACATTGTGAGTAAACATATATAAATAGATAGTTTTTTGTGTGTACCATAGGTCTTCTTTACTATGGTCCCCCGTAATAGTAAGAGGGTTAAGGCTTGGACACGCGGCGATACCGCGAACGGAGCAAACAAAACCAAACTCGTGCCAACGAACCACGTCCAGGAGCAAAACACAAATAAACCCGATTATCGACAACCCAAGTGGCCAAACTCACCCGCTATATATCTAAAATAACAAATGAAAACGGCCCGACACCAAACGACATGTTAAGGCTGCACCCCACCTGGTTGATCCCCTTCTTCAAGACCTTGGAAAAAACCGCGTTAAAAAGTGACCCGACCACCCAGACCAGCGTTTCTGGGTCCGCCCTCGTCACCAGAGCAGCGCCCACCGACCCCGCCACAACCCATTGCGTGCTGGCGCCAATCAAGTCTAGGGCGGATTCCATCCCCTGCAGTAGGCCTAATTCTGGTTCTGCTGGGTCTTCGAAGGCGTCGGTCGCGGTATCTGCATCTAGGTCGGGACTTCTGCTGTTGATCGCCTGTGCACCAACAGGGAGGAGTTCCACAGCCGTTCCATAGCATGCATTAAAAAGCGATTGTCGGCAGATTTGGGAGTTGCGACGCATTGCTGTTGACGTTTGATGGCGTGAGACAAGGTGCTTTATTAATGTGTGAGTGAGTGCGTGCATGGGTGCATTGCATTGCAGCAGCACAGCGGTTCTAAGCAAAAGTTAACGCATGTCGACAAATATTCGGGTGCTGAAACAGAGAGACAACCTGCACAACGGAACAAAAGTGCCTCGAGGCTGTGTTGTTTCCTGCGGCTGCTGCTGCTGCTGCTGCTGGTGTTTGAAAGAATAATGATGCGTGTCGAGGCTCTGACTCTGTGATAAGAGCTGCAGAGTGGCACCGAAGTGTCTGTGAAGA
>JBBMKB010101772.1:0-10314 GCA_037833945.1 Alaria marginata | reverse complement strand
CCCATGAACCAAAACAGGAATATGGTACAGTGGGGTACCCGGTTTAAGAGCGTCCATAATAAGAGAAAACGGACTTTAAGAGCGGTCAAATCGGCTGGTCACGTGGTTCCTATACTAAAACCTACCTGGTAGATGATACCCAATCGCGGAGAAGAGCGGGACGGAGATAACAGCGGAAACACCGGTCTGTTCCGAGGGACTCTTAAATCGGGTATCCTACTGAAGCCAGCAAGTATAGTAGCGCACACGATTTTTATGATGCAACACGCAACCTGTTCCGGCCATCATCGTGATGAAGTATCAAAAGAACGAGCGGCTTACGGTACCACACTGGCCAGTTGCACTCGTGACACATGAACGAAAAGGTGAGAAAAAAAGCGTGACAGGCGCACAGCCAGTAGAGCTTGCCACTTTTTCGAGAAAATGGTTGAGGCACACTGTGTACGAGACGAAGGGGGTTAACCCTACATTGGTTGATTGCGTTTGATTGGGTTAGGGTTAGGGTTAGGGTTAGAGTATATATGATGCAAAGAGTATGTCAACCATTTTCTCGAAAAAGTGGTAAGGTACCCTCCGCACAGCAGCGGCAAATGAAACAGTCAAAGAGCTTTCGCCACGCATTGTTCCATGCATCGTTCTACGCATCATTCTACGCATTGTTCCACGCAAACGCGCGGAGAAAGTTCGAATGAGATAAGTTTATGTGCAAAATCAACCACACGCCTCAAAGGTTGACCGAGGGTTTGTGTGTACAGTCTACTAGTACAGCAATAGCGCTTCCCAGCGATGGGCGTAGCAATTGCTTTCTACTGCAGACCGCACTGCACGCACCGTATACTGGTACACCATAACGTCAAGCATTTGCTCAGCATGTACTCGTTGCGGACGTGCCCAGACCAATGGCATTAACACACCGCTCCAAACAAAATGAACACAAAGACAAAAGGTAAGCCTGGTCCCCGAACCAAACATAACAAAACACAACCAACCCTAACCATACCTAACCAAACCTAACAAAAACAGAGCTTGAAACATCCAGAAAAAAACCGGGGCTTTTTATGGGTCATGGTTCGAACCGCGGGTCGGGTCAGGAGGCTTTTAAATTATCGCGGGTTGAGTCGGGTCGGGTCAGGAGGTGTTCGGAATCTCACGGGTCGGGTCAGGTCAGGTCAGGTCGGGTCAGGAGGTGTTCAAAATATCACCAGTCGGGTCGGGTCACCCTGACCCGGCCCGACCCGACCCGCGATCCGACCCGTGAAAAGCCCTGAAAAAACGGCCACAATACTCAAAGCAGGTACGAGCCTTGTAGCGGTCTCATTGCATTCACGAAAATGATATGACAAACAACGTAACATTGATCTCACATTAATAACAATAACAGCATGTAACCCCTTTAGAACTCCAACGACGTTTTGGGGGGCAAAGGACTTACTTAGAAATAGAGTAGGGATTTATTTTCGCGGTAGCTAAAGGGTCAAAATAACCAGAAAACGGGGGGATACAGACTACCTTGTGGAAGCCTCATTGCATCCACAGTCACAACCCAACCTGCCCCACGAGACATGTCAATGGATATCTGCACCCTTTGTAGAGAAGACCATTAAAGAGTGTGGTGAGCACAAGCTTTGTTTGTACACACTCGCCGGAACACATGCATACATATGTACAGTAGCTTCAACAGTGCGAGGGCCATTGCTTGGACCTAATTCAGCAGTTGTTGGCGGGTAAAAACATGCAGCACTTTACACGGGTCGGGTCGGGTCCGGTCACTTTTCGCGGGTCAGGTGAGGTCAGGGTGACCCGACCCGGCCCGATATATTTGAAAGCCTCCTGACCCGACCGGACGCGACCCGTGAGATTTCGAACACCTTATGGCCCGACCCGACCCGCGACAACATCAAAACCTCTCTGACCCGACCGGACCCGACCCGTGAAATTTCGAACACCTTCTGACCCAACCCGATCCGACCCGACTCGACCCGCGAGAAATTGAAAACCTCTCTGACCCGATCCGATATACCAGGTATTTGATCTGACCCGATCCGATATACCAGGTATTTGAAAACCTCTTGACACAACCGGACCCGACCCGTGAGACTTTTCGAACACCTCCCGACCCGACCCGACCCGCTCCGACCCGACCCGGCTCGCAAGAAATCGAAAAAATTCCTGACTCGACCCGACCCGACCCGACCCGCGGGTCAGGTCATGACCCGTGGAAATCCATGAACATTTGACACGAACACAGCCACGGTCTCCAGAGAAGATGGGAAATTCGACGGCACGACGATTTACCTCAGGAAGTTGTCGGTACTCCACCGCCAGCCCGTTGGGAGAGCCGCCCTCGATCTGCTCCAGAGCCACCTCATTCAACGACTCCAGCTGCTTAGCGCAGGTGTCCACCATGAGCTGAGGGCTCGGCGGCCGCTGCTTCCCTCCCGCCATCTTGGGCCGCCCCTTGAGACCCCGCACACACGGCCCGCCCATGTTGTAAAGGGGGAGAGTGCCGTTGCGGGCAGCGTTGGGGGCAACCTTTCGCCAAGCTCCCTATCAATAGCAGAGGTAGTTGGGTTGGGTTGGGTTGGGTGTAGTTGGGGCGAGTTGAGTTGTGTTTGGTTGGTTTGGGAGAGTGGGTGGGTGTTGGTGGGCAGATGGGGCTAAGGAACACCGTTATGACAATGCACAAGTTGAACTTTTAGAACTGCACTCGCGTATTTGGGGCCAGCCTAGTTGTACTTAGTGGGGGGTGTTTTTGCTGTGGCATAAAGGTGAAGATACGCCGTGAGTGGGAGCGTAGTTACCCTCCAAAAAAAAAACACCCAAAAACACAAAAACCAGCCTAAAAACCTCTACAAAGCGTAATATTTTTGGTACTTTATCTGGTATGTTTGGGGGTTTGAGTCCGGTAAAGCCACCTCGTAGTTACAGCCGAAAAAAACAAGCCGGTTGGGAGGAAAGGGCAGGCACAGAAACACCCACGGCTTGTCATGTGCCCGACAACCGGCAGCACAAAATACCTTAAGGTTGGAGGCCATGACTTCCAGCGGGTCCCTGAACAGATAAATCCACTTCACAGACGGCCACGCCTTCTCCACGGCCGTAACAAATTTGGAACTTTGGAACTTGAAGAACATGTGCGTGTGGCCGTCTTGGACCGGCCCCATTAGCCGGAACACCGTGCGCACCAGGTCTTCGCGCATGCCGTCCGGACATTTTCCCTCGCCCGCGCACAAGTTGAGAGCCGCGATTGGCGGCGGCGTTTCACTGTAAAATTAATGGAGGCGGGGGGAGGGGGGGGGGGTGGGGTCGTGTGACATAAAATATACTGTAGGCGGGTCGGGGTGTGGGGTTGGGGTCGTGTGACATTAAAGACGAAGGCGGTAGGGCTGGGGGGTGGGGGTCTCACGACACAGAAATGGAGGCGGTAGGGGTGGGAGGTGTCAGGATATTTGCAGTGGAAGAACAACTCAACATGATACTAGGGTTTCGTACTGTTTTGTAAGGCGGTTTACTCTGATATTAAAACGTCCCCTCGTACTATTCATACTAAATAAGCACAGGCCTTGAAGCCTTGAACGTATTTGAAACATATCATACGAGAAGCATGGGTATGTGTTGCACCACAGTCCCAAATGAATGGGACATTATTGAGACCCCCCCCGACGTGCTCTGTCTCGGCATTGTAGGGATGCGAGGGTCTAAGGCCATACGAATACGGCAATACATTAAATGAGTACACCTCCCCCCTCCCTGAAAAACGCCTTCCTGACCTGTGCACGATATTGGAGGGGACGGCCGCCATCATGTTCGCCGAGAGGGTGGATCCACAGCGCGTTTCGTGATAGATGAAGCCCGTAGGGTCCATGAACTCGTTAGGGTTTTCTTCCAGAAGCCGCTGCAGCATTCACAATCACAAGCAAACACAGCAAATTTTGCAAGGCAAGGGGAGGGCAACGTCATAAAGCCGGTAGCGTATGCAAGTGCTTGGACAGATTAACGGGTACGCCAGAGCCGAGTAGCTAGTGCCGAGTGCCGAGGGCTTGTTAACAAAAAAAAACAATCTAGACGTTACAAAAACGAATATACCATGTATCCATTTCTGTAACTTAATACCAGGCGCAAAAATGTCAGCCGTGAGTTCTGCAAATCTGCTCGAAGCTCGACGTTCGATTCAACAGCAGCAGTATACTTGAATGCCAATCTTTGAAAGCTCCGCGACAAAATACCGGTGAATACGTCAAACGCGTGTACTTGCTGACCTTGCTTCCCATTGAATGACAGATTACCGTCCCTATCGACGAACTGCTGCTACTCTGTAGACTGTTGCGGGCAACGTGTAATCATAGGTATGATATAATATGATATGAGTAGCCGACTGCGTGGAAAACATATAAAACAAAATACCGAGGAAATCGCGACATCGTCGCCTAAGTTGACGCTGTCATCATAACACACTGGCTATGAACTGGTCACTGGTATGATCCCAATGTGCGGATGCTATATAACAGGTACCTGGTATGAGCCTACCAAATACTATTATTCATTATATATAGGTGCCCGTATACGTCAACTGCAGTAGACAGAATTCCAACAAAACGTTTTTCAAATACTGCTGTGATCTGTGGACTGACAACTATTACAATTAATAGCAAGGCATAGCAAGTACAAAGCCTACCGTCCGCGGCAGCCCGAATCCAATCCACAACCGTCCATGCCATATACCTGGTAATATCTAGCTACAGTGGGGGTTCCAATAGTGCCGGTTGAATAATGCCACTTCTCTCTATAGTGCCGGTGAAATCGCTCGGCACGACTGGAACTCTCTACGGGTATAGTAGCCCTATTCCCAATGGTGGCGGTGCCCTGAATAGTGCCGGTATGTTGTGCAAGCATACTATTGGGAGCCCCATCGCCAAACATGGAAGGATATTATACATGCAGAAAAACGAAATGGAATTTACCTGGTGTTGAAGAAACGTACTGAGCGCCCAAATGTTGGAGGTGTCTCTATTTGTTTTGGAGGAGGAACGGTGCTCCGTCTCGAAAGGGATGCGTGGTAAAAAAAGGTCAAATTACTAAGGCAAGCAACAAATTAGTACGCCCCCCTCCCACTCTATCGTATGTCGATAGCCGTGAGGTATGCACTATCTAGCTTATACTGTCAAGCAGAACCCTACCAGGTACTGGCGTTGTGTACTTACACAAGCGTACGGCAGCAGTCGTGGGTCCCTATTAATAGGTGTATAGAGTGGAACTCTCGCTGTCGGCGCCGCAATCCGCGATTCACCAAAGAGACGAAAGAGAAGCTAAGGGCGGGCGGCTAACATTACTAATAGATGAAAACCCTCAGCGAAGTTGACTTTAACTCGACGGCTGATGGGCCGACTCCGTATCATCACATGTATACGAATGTACGAGACAGTAGGTACTGCTGCAGTATGTGTCACGAGGCTCGCAGCTAGCAAGAGGCTGCAGAGTCAGGGTCGCTTCTTTGAGATTGCAATGCAAACTTGCTAGGGATGGGTACCAGGGCATTGAGTAGCTGTTGCGTTGTTACGTGGGCACAAGTTTTGGGTCAGAATTGTTGTTTTGCGTAACGCCGTTTCGCGCGGAGCAACTGTTGTCGCCTCAGGCCGCCTGTGTTGAGCAACACGCCTTCCAGCTGCTGTTTTATAAACATTATTTCAAATACGTCCAGCTCCTGTTTTGTTTCGAGCAACAGACGCCGGAGCCCTAACCAATGCGCTGGTGGGTACGGTAACCTGGACAAGGATTCCTGGCTGCACCAACAGCCAGGAAACTGGATCCGAAAGGATTCTCGTCGCGGCCATCGCCTGCCCCCCAGTTAGCGATGGGACCCCGCCGGAAGCGCCCCTGGAGGGCTCCGCTGGGGGTGCCCTGCCGGAGGATCGTTGTTACGCGATGTGGCTTCACCAAAGCTCACAAATAAGTCGATTATGGGCGATATTTCAAAGTAAATGTTCGGGTCATGGATGGTACATTGAACACCCTTCCTCTCCCTCTCTCTCTGTACTGCTGTCTCGTCTGCATGCGCCCCCTCTGCTATCTTGCTTGTTACGTACCTGGTACCTGATACTGGTATACGGTAAACCCTTCGGGGCGTCAAGGGGAAAGGTTTCACACCTCGGACAGATCACGATCTAGATAATCTAGGCCATCTAGATCATCTAGATCATCTACAATAGATAGATAGATCCCTACAGTTGCCGTTATAGGATGTTGTATACCAAGTATGTAGCTAGTGAAGATCCAACCCAGGAAACAGGTGCTAGATGATGCAGATCGCACGGCTCCCACCCTGCAACATGAGCTAGACCATACAGATCTCCCCTGGAAGATCTAGATCATCAAGTGGGAATTGTTGATCGATCATCTGTCCGACGTGTTCAAACATCGTTATTGTCCAACAAAAGTGACCAACACAGAATCGCCAGCCCGGGCTGCTGGGGTATAAGGGGTGTGTCCAAACTATTATTAGTCCGAAGCTAGTCCAGACGTCCGAAGTGCAATGTACACATGCAATGTACCTGTATGCAATAATGTACATATAATAAGGAGCTGTCAGACACGCGCGCAACATGGCGGCACTTGTATTGTTGCTACATGCACGCTTTTCCTCGACGCTTCATGAGATCAATCTCGCTGCGTTTCGGTCGGTGTGCAGATAGTACTTAAGGTGGTGCATGAGTCCCACTCCCACGAGGGTGAGACTACCACCGCTGTAATGATGTAAAATAATCGTAAACGATAATACCAACACCCAAACTACAGTATATAATAGCATAAGTGGTAGTCTATGCATAAGCCCATAAGCCAACAGCAGCAGCATCTCTCAAAAACCGGAAGCTGGAAGGGGTTGGCGGAGAGAATAGCAGAACCCATACCATTTCTGCTCGTCATGTCGTACAATAAAACACCTGGTACCAGGTACCGCAGGTTCTTGTTTATAATCTCCGCAATACGCAATGCCTGGTAGAATAGGTGGGTACATAGAGAGAATAGCAGAACCCATGCCATTTCTGCTCGTCATGTCGTACAATAAAACACCTGGTACCAGGTACCGCAGGTTCTTGTTTATAATCTCCGCAACACGCAATGCCTGGTAGAATAGGCGGGTACATATTAATTAAGAAAAAAGTATAACATCAGCCGTCGACGTATATCATACAGCAGTAACAGGAAACAACCAACAACAGAGTATCGTACCATATACCAGGGTGTACCAGTGTACTTATGTTAACCCGTTATCAAACACTGCTGTTCACAGCTGGTCACAGCACAGGTTTTAGCACATACCAGGTAGCTCACAGGCTCACCGACCGCGTACATATATAGGAGTAGCTCATACCGAGGAGGTAGAACAAACGACCATCCTTCATCAAAAACATCTTCTTTAGTCTTTAGGTACAAAACAAAGTCACCACATGCCCTCTGCCCTCTGGCCCCTGCCTTTCTCTCGTGCGGTGCGGTGTGCGGTGTATCTCTTGCCGCGGCCACCAGCACACCACACATACATACAAAATCTGTTCCATGTTCTTGAAGCACACAGACATGTCACACTCATGAAAAAGAACGAGGTTGCATCGTAGCGAGACACGTGATCTCTTTTTCATATTTATCGACACAACACGCCGGGACTGAAGCACACACGCTGTCATTATACCAACGAGGCATGAGGTTCGGGGCACAACAGCAATACGAGGCGAGGAGAGACCTCTTAGCTCGTAGCCCGCACCTGCGAACCTGGAAAGTAGACCGGGCTATTTTCGGCTCAGTTTCTTGTTCCTTGTCCAACGGTTTATTGGCGGCGACAAACAATAAAAAACAGAATTGTTCACTGGAATTGTTCGCAGCAGTCTTTTTTCCAGTGATTTTCTCGCTGCAGTTGTGCCGACAAATTCGCGTAGAACCGCAAACCGCGAACACTGCTGCTATTATTGCAGAATGCCGAATTGCAGCCGCAGCAGCGCCCCGACACATGATATTTGACCGAGAGAGTGCTAGCTGCACCAGATGATGCGGGTTATCACCTACCAGGTATAGCGTGCCTCTAGCGTGCAAGCGAACGTATGGGCACTACTACTGTCGGGAAGCCTCGCCAGAGCAGCGCGAAACGGAGTGCGCTTGGAAGCCCGAAGAAGATTCAACACGAAAAGAGGAACGAAAACAAATAATTGGAAAGTCTAAAATACAGCAGTGCGCAATCACTTTTGACTTTTGGAACAACACTCAATACACTCGTACTTAAAACGCCAACAAGCGATATGCCCCAGCTGGATAGCTGGGTGTACTGGCACAGCACAGCCACTATAGCGGGGAGAACCCACCTTCAGGGAGGAGAGTCGGAAGGTCCTGACCAAGCTCTTGTCATCGAGACACCCCGAGGTCCGTTGGTGGAAAGTGCCCATAGCGAACAACCACGGGCTCTTGTGGTACGATACCATATCGAGCTGGCAGTACGCCACCAAGACATTGAAAATCGGGTTCGAGGCCTTCAGGTCAATCGGCCCGGACACAGCCGCAGGTATCCACAGCCGCCCCTCCGGCGCCCGCAAGTCGTCCATGGTGACGTCCTCTATGATGTTGGATCGGTCCACTGTGATCCCCCTCGCTGCTTGCCTCTTCTTGGGTAGAGGCGCTGGTATCCCCCGAGAGTTCAAAGGGAGCGCTGCTGCCCCCCGCGAGTTAATAAGCTCCCTGTTTGCAGCAGCCGGTTGGACATGATGCTTCCCATTTTTGACTGCTGCATCAGGCCGTCTTTCGGTCGCATGCGAGAGTTGCACGGGAGCATGAGTGCGGCCAGCCTCTTGGTTAGCCAACAGAAGCCAACATGCTACGAGGAACACGGAGCATCCCGATACGAGGACAGTCAAGCGAGGCATGTCGGTGGAGGAATATGTGTGGCGAAACACGAAAAAATGTTTTCTCACGAATTTTGGTGGAGTTCAACATTCCTGGAAGGCATAAAATAAAAATCAAATAATTTTCGATTTCCGGCCATTTTGAAACGTTTTCGAAACCGTCGCTCGCGTGACAACCGTTCGTTTTTCTACGACAAAATTGACAAAATTAGAGCAAGCAGCGCAGCACACACCACGTCCTACTGTCTCTACGAGGTATTCATGTAAACCCAGCGTCGTGTTTGTGCGATGAGAGACTCGCATGGACGCCCTGAGTAGTGCGTCTAAGCGAGAGCGACGCAAATCGCCGAATGGAACTGCTACGGTTGCGGATCGGACACCGCTCAGACTGAGTCGAGACCACCTCCCAACCCCGACAACAACCGCTAAAGACGATGCGTGCTGTTTGTGCTGGGACCTGCACGAAGCTGCTGCCACACACGGGGGCGGCGAGGCAGTACGACGCTACCTCATCAGCGGTGGAGACCCCGAGTCAGACCAGTGGGGAAACTCTGCTCTTCACGTGAGGTTTACACATACATGCCATTCCACCGATGCTTCACTTCGTATACACGTACAGTTGCTTCCTAGTGCTTTGTGGACGGAGTCATGGAGCAATGACTCGTGGCAAAGACAATAGGCAGGCCTCATGGGTACTCTGTGTGACGTGTGACGCGCTGATCTCCTGAACGAAAAGGATCGTTCAGCTACTTGCACACGTTCCGCTACACTACTTCTACCTTCCTCAGTCCTTTCCGCAAGTATGAGCACATACATGCACACATTGAGTCCGTTTTCTGCCCTGGTTTGTGGCCACATGCCCGAGAAATCGTCATACGAATGGTACCGATGCGGTCGATGGACGGGCTGCTGTCGTTAGAGTTCTACGACCCGTACTCGTGCCAACGATGCAGGCGCCACCTCAAATGGTGGAGCTATCCGTACGTATCATATGTATGAGTATCATGGCGAAGGAATACAGTACCATGGCGTACGAGTGTCATGCACTCATGCACGTAATGCAGAAGTGACATCTCATATCATACGAACGCAGAAGTTGTATGTCGTACGACTCGTAATACAGCAGCAGTGTATATATCAACTGATGATGCTACGCATGGGAACCACCAACCCATAACTTGTCCAACCAAGTACCTCAATATCTCCCCTCTCCTCTCCTCTCCTACTCTCTCTTTGAGCATTTGAATACGGGACGATGCCATGTTCAAGACGCACGAACCGTGCTCGTACCTTGCACACACCAGGCACGTATGTTTTTTGTTTGTTTTTTTTTGCTCTTCCCATCTATTATTTTTGCAATTTGTCTTCCTCCTTCTCCCTCCCTAGACGTATCTCAGATCCGGGGTCACTAAGTAGGCTCTTCTCCCCCCCC
>JBBMKB010101761.1:0-10314 GCA_037833945.1 Alaria marginata | reverse complement strand
TACGTATCAGACCTATACTGGTACATACGTTTCAAGACTCGCAGCTGAAACCGACTACACCGCATGCCACCGAGGAACAAAAATAATGTACAAATCCTAGGAGAAAAACAAATAACGAAGAAGGAAGGAAAAAAAGAGAGAAATAGAAATAGAAATATCAAACGAAGGAAGGAATGCGTACTTACAAAAAAAAAGAAATGTCACGTAGACTCGCCAGCAGGGGGCGCGTGGCGAGTTAAAGGCAAGCCACACAGAGCTACGAAAAACAAAAATACAAATAACAGCGAGTGACCGTGACATACACTTGTTCGCTGCAAGTTCGTGACATATGATCTGGCGCCGTCTTGTGTAGTCGTATGCATAAGCGCAAACTTACCTGGTACCAAGTATCAACCCAGGTAGTACACTATTAATAGACAAGTACAGTGAACGCAAAAGTATATATGCACCCCTAGAGGTGTATATAAGTCATGCACCCCTACCTAACTCTACGACCTTTTACCAGGTACCTGGTTACTATTACTATAGCACTATCTCCTTGTTTACTATTGCTAGATACTCTGCACATTTATTATATCGTACAATATGTATACCTGGTATTATAAACTGTTGATAGACATCCTACACAAGTTTACAGTGTTACTTTTAAAAGACATTCTACGGGATATTGTACTACGAGTATCTATTATATAACGACGGAAAGATAACAGAAGCCTAAGCCCTAACCTAGCATCAAAAACACAAAACCTGTTCTCGACATATAGGGGATGCAGGGCGTATGGCTACGTAAGTTTGAATATGATTCACCACCCACAAGGATGGGATCACATTCCCGAGGGGCTTCGCCCACGCACCAGGCATGGGCGTGGTTCGTTCGCCTTCGGCTCCTCACGGTTGTTAGTATCAGGTCGCCGAGTGGGAACGCTCCCGGGCGGGGTCAGGTCTTGGAAAGTGCTGTGGTATTGGCAGGAGCATTGTGCCCGGTGGAATCGGTGGATCAGAATAACCCGACCAGAAGCCTAAGTCGTAACCTAGCCCCAAAAGTATAAAGGTTGGGATCAGGGTGTGTTAAGTGGATCAGAATAACCCGACCAGACGCCTGAGCCCTAACCTAGCCCCATGATCATAGCGGATGGGACCAGGGTGTGTTGGTTTGGCACAAGTCTAACTCGAAAAGTGCCACCGCAGTAGGAATCGATGATGGCCTAGTGTCATCGCGGGGCGTCCATCCCGTGAAGGGTGTGTTTGCGCTGCTGCTGTCCTTCTGATGCTTGCTGTGTAGTTCGCTGTGCTTTGCTTGGGATAGGTAGTAGCTGTTGTTGTGGCTAGCGGGTGCATATTGGTACTTTTTTGTTTCGACTTCACGTTGGCTGAGGAGGGGTGCATGAGTTTTTTTTGGGTGTATGTAATATTTTCGATGTAAACGAGCAGCTTTGGTGTGTGACACCTGCGCCTGGTTAGAGGTAATCGTGGGCACGCCTACCAGCCGTAGTGAAACAACACTTGCGTCCAATCGTATCATAAGCAGAACCTCGAGCAGCTCTAAAGTGGTGCAGTACGTGGCACCTGATTCAAGTAAATAAGCGAGGGGTCATTGACACCTTCCCCCGCAGCCGAAGCCATTGGCACCCTCCGCTGCCGCCTAAGTCAGCCAGCCCCCTGCCGTCTAGCATCGCTTTTCATGCTTCGGCCGTGGACCGAAAGCTAGGAGAAGGAGGAGGAGATGGAGGGGGTGCTTGCGGCGTGGCGGAAGCTCGCGCAGCTCCACGGCCGAAGTCTACCTCGGTCTTGCCTCCGTATCCCCCCCCTCCCTTCTCTCTCTTCTTCTCTGTCTACATCCATCTCTCTCTTTTGTCTCGCTCCCTCCGTGCACCTCTCTCCTCCGCTACCCCCCCCCCCCTCTCTCCCAACACCTCCCCCTCTCTATCAACAATCATATACCAGGTATCTCACATGATGGGGTAGAACAACAGGTGCTGAACGGACACGAGACACCTCCCCAGGAAGTCGTATACCATGACTCGGTCGTGGTACACAGAGTACAGGGAAGCGAAGAATTTGGGGGAGATGGCCATGAATGGCAAGTGCTGAATGTCCGGGTCTGTGACGACGCCAATGAGAACAGGACGCCGGGAAGACAGTCAGCGCACAGAGTAAATCAACAGAAGGTGGTAGGATGGGGGATGAAACGGAACGTTTGTGGTGGTGGTGGTGATGATGACTCTAACAGCGACATGACATACATCAATGGCTCGCATGATTGAACGCTCTCCGAACGAGGGAAATCAACACCGAAAATGACATCGTGGTCGAGCACAGGCGCTCGGCTTACCATCAGCACGCCTCCAAAAGCTAAACGAAAGAGTCCAATAAAAAAAGACAGCCAAACGGAGATAATTCTACAAGATGACTCAAAAACAAAAAGGCCGGGCCCTGCACGCCGCGCAACATGGCACACTTGTGCGGCGCACACCCCTGCCGTGCGATCAGACATCAGACGCAATAGCCGGCTGTCCGGCTGCCGGTAATCGACAACTCGAACACTCATAATCGAGGTTGCATATGAGCTTGGAGCAAGTACGCGATGCATGCTCCCTCCCCCCCGCCCCAAGTTGCCTAGATAGTTTCTCACCGCAGTGGACATCGTTGCACACGACGTGGTGTATGTTGTGCGAGTCCATCCACCACTCTGGTCCGATGCCGAGAAGGGGGAGGATGAGGCAGTATGCCGTGAAGTCGTCCGAATCTGCATCGAGACAAGAGAGAGAAGACAAAAGAAAAACAATAAGGAACACAGAATGGATAAACAAAAAACAGAGAGGAAGAAAAAGGGGATGAAAAAGCCCAGAAGAAACACGCAAGAAAGGAACGCAACTAAAAAATTAAAAGACGGAGACAGCGAATGGAACAGAGGAAGAGAAAGAGGCAAGGGAAAGGCAGACAGCTGCATTGGTAGCTGAGGCGGAACGAATACGACAGTACTGCTGTAGAAAAGCACACAATTGGGTTGAAGCGAAGGAGAGCAGGACCCATGCCGCCAGCAGCTGGCGCTCCTTTGGCTTCATAGAACAGTGCGCCGCATCGCACCGCGTCGGGAGCGAAAGCGACGCTGCGAGGGTTGCCAAGTTATCATCCAGCCCCCCCACCGTTCTTCGTCCTTTTCGTATCCGGCGCGACCACGTGGCCCAGACGACACAACCGAAGGGCTATCTGTCACCGCTTACTATCCAACCGCTGCAACATTAATGTAGGCCATGTTAATGCAGCTCTGCAGTTTTCCATGGCCGATTATGATGTTGAATGTTGCCCAGTTAAAAAACCTTTGGGCGTCACCCCACTCCCCCCCAGCATTCTTCTCACCCCTCGATAGCGTGGCAAGCTGGCAGTCAACGGCTGATGACCCAATATACTATATAATCTAGAGTTAAGGCCTTCATACTAACAAGCCCCAGCGAAAAGAGAACGGGCGTGCTTGACGCGATGGATCGTGCCAGCAACTAGCCGAAGGCTCAACGCACCACCAGTGAACCACCCAACGCTGGCTCCAAAGCCGCATGTTATTTGCTTGTCTACCCTTTAACCTCCCTGTGTCCGAAATTTCTCCGTCCCTTTTCAGTTATATTTTTAATCTCCGTATCCGGCCATTGGCCGCTATGGACCAGACACATATATCGTGCGCGCTGACGATAATCACCACTTGAGTTATGAGGTAAAATCCGAACACAGGCAGTCAAAAGTTGTTCGTGCGCTTTTTCTCTGAGCGATAACGTTTTAAATAGTTGATAATTTTCGTGTGTTTCGTGGCGCTACGATGTGTTTGATGGAGAACGCTTGAGCCTGTCTACGGACCAGACACATATATCGTGCGCGCTGACGATAATCACCACTTGAGTTATGAGTGTAAAACCCGAACACATGCAGTCAAAAGTTGTTCGTGCGCTTTTTCTCTGAGCGATAACGTATTAAATAGTTGATAATTTTCGTGTGTTTCGTGGCGCTACGATGTGTTTGATGGAGAACGCTTGAGCCTGTCTTTTACGCTACTTGCTGTATTTGCTATCACACAAAGTTTTGGCAACAGCATGATTTAAGTAAGAAGTAAGAAGACAATACAACCGACGACACCAACACCAACCACAACAAAACGACACCACTACTATTGATACCAGCAACACATGCTGAAGCCTACGGGCGACAAAAATGAAGGCATGTACCAGGGGGGGGCGGGGGGTGTACTCATTTCTTGCATAGCCGTAGTCACAAGACCATAGACCCCCGCATCCCTTTCGAGACGGAGCACCGTTAGTTGAGGGGGAGGGACAAGAAGCGACAAAAACAACACCGTGCGCGGAAGGGCTTACTCGACTAAAATTAGTTTTGTCCTGCAAAACATGGGGCAACTCTAATTCCAAGTAGTTTGTCCCCGAAACGTTGGGGCACCCGTTTAAGAGCCCCTCGGCACAAATTATTAATAGTGTTACCGCTCTCATCTCCGTGCCGCTCTTACGTCAGATTGGGTATCACATATCTGATAGGTTTTAGTTCAGGCTTCACAAGGCGTGACACGCCGATCTGACCGTTCCTAAGTCCGTTTTCTCTTACCGGTATTATCGACGCTCTTAAATCGAGTACCGTACTGTAAGGGGATAGTCTTAACACCTCTAGAACTGGACGCACGTTGTTTCGCGACAACTCACTCGCTGGAATAGGTGTGGTCATTATTGCAGTACTAAAAACTTACCTCCTCGAAAATACATAGCATTGGTGTTGTGTTGGGTCAGGTCAGTGTTGCACTACTTCAAGAGTTAAAACCTCGATCCGGCCCACATGCGTGATGCTTGGACTGCGGGCCTAAGCATCAGGTCCCGAAATTGGGATATAGTTGCCTTGGTCGGCCGTTTTTGCAGACCAATGCACGCTTACGGGGGGCGGCAGGGGGTTCCCGGCCGGTCATTCGCGACACGTGACTCAGCGAGTCTTCCTCCGCCCGTGTGAAAGGAACTTTTAGTGCGTCCATGCCCCCCCTCCCCGGTCCCGCTCGCCGCCCGACCTTCCTAAGTACGGTCCCGCTAAAAACGCCTGTCACCTTCGTAGGAGCGCCGGTAGAGGCAGATCCAGGGAGAGGTTGTCTTTCTGGGAGCTCTGCAGCGGGGTCATCGCCGACGTCTCCATCAACAAGTCCGGAAGGTTGCGCAAATCGTCCGTCAGCTGCCATCCCGAAAGACACGTCGGGACAAAACAACCAAAATGAGTGGATACGGGGAAGAGGGGGAAGGGGATGGGGGGAGGCCACAGGGGGGGGGGAGGGGGGAAGGACAAAATAAAGTTAGAATAAGTTTGAAACGCCAATCGCGAACACACCTTCTCCGTTCGGTGCTTATATCTACGTTGGGTATCATACAAAAAAACACATAAAAGGGAAAATAAAACACACAACAATGACGATGACAAAAACACGTCGACCTTTACAAGTGGACTCGCCTGAACCTTTGTGCCGTCTGGAAGGACGTACTCGTTTTCCCGATCATCATCCTCGTCTGATGTTCCGGAGTCGTCCATCGGTAATGACATGCACGTTTCCTTTGGCAAGAGAGAGAGAGAGAGAGAGAGAGAGGGGGGGGGGATACTTATTTGTTGCTTGCTTTAGCCATTTAACCATTGACCACGCATCCCTTTCGAGACGGAGCACGGGAGGGGGGGGGGAGGCATATAAAGAGCGCAAGAAAGAGAGGGATGTTTAAGAGAGACATAAATATAATGACAGAGATATACGGGACATAAACAGACAGAGATTTACGATTGGCATACAGATATCGACAAACGGTACGGAACAGAGACACGAGAGAGAGAGAGAGAAATACGCTGATAGAGTCCGTATTAAGAACAAATCAAACGGAGAGATCACGCCACAGCGCTCCACAGCCCCCGACACTGTTCCAGCTCGTGAAGAAAGGGTAGCGCCATTCAACCATATCCTGGAGGCGCTCAATGAAATTTGGACCATGCCGTTCGTGACACAGTCCTTTCTATTTTCGACACCGGAAGCTCAGACACCCCCCCCCCCCAAAATAAAAACATGCCTCCCAAGCGCACCTTCAACTCCCGGACGATTTCCAAGCGCATGAAGGTAGCGTAGCTTCGCGTCGTTCCCGGGAACAGCTTCTCCGCCGACAACCCCCCTCCCCCCTCCCCCTTACCCTTGCCCTTCCCCTTGCCCTTCAGGGCTGGCGTCACCGCCACCGGCGCTGCTGCTGCCGGCGCCGCAACCCCACCATCACCTGTTCCCCGCTGGAGAGCATAGCGCGGTCGGACCTCAATGCCCTTTGCCTAAAAGAGGGTGGGGGTGAGAGGGAAAGACAGAATGGGAGTGGGTTAGCGTCGGGGATGTCTTCTTTTTGGCCCGGCGGCGGCGGGGAGGGGGGGGGCGGGGGCGGATTCATTTGTTGCTTGCCTTAGTCATGTGACCATTGACCACGCATCCCTTTCGAGACGGAGCACCGTTCCTACCCCTAGTAGAGACATCTCGAACATTTGGGCGCTCAGTACGTTTCTTCCATATATTACATAAAAAACTTGTTGCTTATCTTATTTCCTTCCTGTTTGGCCGTCTGTGGCCACCATGTATCTCCTAGGATAGCGATCGTTTCCTCGCTATGATCTAACGTACCAAACTTCTCCATGTCCACCCGTCTATAATCTTCAGCTCCTCCTCTATAACACAGTCCGTTCCTCCTTGTACAGTTCACATGCTCCCACTGTGTGGGTTCTACTCTCGTCTGCGTTGCCACACGGGCAGCTCTGTAGCGCCTTCTTCCTTCTCCATCTGACTACTGTACTGGTATACCTCTTTCTTCTTTCTGGCAGGTCCAGGTCTCCTACACGAAAACGCAGTTTCAGCGTTTTCGCGTAGTCCATTGGGCCGTGCAGATACATTTCCATTCCTTTCTCTGCTTTTAACGCCCCGTACATCTCTAAATGTTCTTCCTCATTCACCTTAGCGCTAGCTTTTCCCTTACTTCCATCTTTTCTTTTACTTCTGTCTTGTATCCCCCAAACTTGTCTATGGACGGTACCCTATATATATCTTCTTGGTTTCCTCCTAGGTCCTTCCATACTTTGTCGACTACGCTATCTCACCTTATTCCAGCTCGCTCTCTTATTACTTTCTCCCATACAGCCCTATCAGCTATTGCTGGCAATTTTCAGTATGCTCCTTACTTTCTACTGCCACCTCAACTTCCTCACGTCTCTTATTTGTTTTAAGGTGGGTTGATTGCTAGTTCTGCTTTTAGTACTGTACTGCTCGTGGTATTTGAGCATCCTAGTACTTTTTTTACTGCTGTCATCTGTGCTGTTTCCAGCTGTTCTACGAACATCGTGTTCCCTTCCCATACTTCTCCTGAATAGTATTGCTTTGGCACAATCACATCCGTCAGAATACATCGTTTAATCCCATTAATAGTGTCAAGATGCGAGTCTGTTAGGATCGCATCCATCTCGCCTACGTGTGATTTACCCTTTCTTATCACTTTTGCTATGTGTGCATCCCAAGAGCAGTCTTTTGAGACCTCTACGCCAAGGTGTGTACACTGGTATACGATCGGAAATGTATCTTCTCCCCACTCCCATTTGAATGGTACCGGGCTCTCCTTATCTTCGTTACATACAACAACCGCGCATCTTTTTACGTTCGCCGTCACTCTCCATTTTCTAGTGCATTCTAGCGCCTTCGCAATTTGCTCCTGTAGTCTTCGGGTGTTTCGGATATCCCCACGAAATCATCCGCCAACATCAATCCCGACAACGCATCTTCCCCCAAGGTGACTCCCTGCTTTGCTGCTTCGACTACTACTATCATGCCACTAATATATACCTTGAACAGACTGGGTGATAACGTACATCCCTGTGCCACCCCTTGTAAAAAATAAACATAGTGCGATATTTCCCCGTCCAGCATCACAGACCTTCTCGCACATTCCGTCATATTTTTCAGCATTCTTCACATCTTTCCTCTGACCTCGATGTCCCACAACTTTTCCCCCAACCCGTTTTTCCATACTATGCCATACCTGGTAGGTATTTGGTACATCTAGAAAGAAACGATACGTTGTTAGCCCCGCGTGCTTCCTACCTTGAATAATCTTACCAAACGTGTACACATGGTCTACGCAGCTGCGATGTCGCCTAAACCCTGCTTGCCCTTCGCCTATATTTTCTTCCTTCTCCATTTTTGTTCCCACTCTATCGTTCAAAAGACAGGCAGACAGGCAGACAGACAGATACCAACAGACCGACAGATGCAGACAGACAGAGATAGACATACAGGCAGGTACAAACACAAACACGCACGGACACGTATCACACATCGACACACACAGACGCAAACAAACACAGACATAAGCGCACACACAAACGCACAGGCACAAACCGAAAAAAACAGACACAGACACAAACACACACGAACAAACAGATATAAACACACAAAAACAAACATATATACACAAAAAAATACACACAGAAACACACAAAAACAGAAAAACAAAAACAGAAACACAAACACGTACACACACAAAAAATACAACAAAAACAGACACACAAACACATGCACAAACAGACATAAAACAGACACCAACCATGGACACACACACACACGGCACAAAAAAAACGAGAGGATCCAGAGGCTTACCTTAAGGTACGCGTGTGTCTGCTGCGTGAGCCACTCGCCCCCCCGCACCCCGCGCTGTACCGCCCTGTTCAACACGAAACCGTCAACTACTGGAACGGCACTGGTTGCGCCGTGCCCGCAGTCGCACACCTTAAGGCAGGAGAAAGGGGGGGGGGGGTAACGAGTGGGGATGGGGGGAGGGGGTAAAGAGTGCCTGTATCTACTACAGTAGTGGGGCCCATATAAGGCGGTTCGAATAAGGCGGTCACCCGATATAGGGCGGTTGAGATCGGTTGACACGACTGTAAGTCTGAGTACAACTATCTATACGAATAGGGCTGCCTCTCGATATAAGGCGGCGTAAATCCCTTCGCACTATACCGCCTTATATAGGCCTCACTACTGTATTAATAAAAGGGAAAGCAATGGAACAACCATGGTTTCGTTTTGTTTGCTGGGTAGTTGGTTGGTTGGTTAGCTGGTTGGTCGAGTGTTGGTTGGTTGATCTGTTAGTTGGTCGGTTGATAGGTTAGTTGGTTGATTAGTTGGTTGATTCTACGGCATCTACGATACCTGCCACGATATCTACTATAATCCAAATAACCTAAAGTTCCGCTTAATCTCATTATAACCAGCGCTGTCTGTCGCCCTCCCGGCCGAAAAGGCGCTGAACATGGCGTTTTTAGCCGGAAACATGGCACACACGACATGTACGACATCTCTACGGCACCTACGATATCTACGACATCTACGACATACCTGGTATACGATATATACGGCATCTACGATATACCTGGTATACGATATCTACGACATATACGATATACCTGGTATACGATATCTACGACATCTACGATATACCTAGTATACGATATCTACATATCTACGACATCTACGACATACCTGGTATACGATATACCTAGTATACGATATCTACGGCACCTGCCATATCTCCGACATCTGCCAGAACCCAAAAAACTCGTTCCTTTTGTTCTTGTTCAGTTACCAGTCCTGTTCTTGTTCGTATCGTTATTGTTAAGCTCACCAACGCCGTCGCCCTCCCGGCCGAAAAGGCGCTCAGCATGGCGTTCTTAGCCGGAAACATGGCCGGCACCCCGAACTTTTCGAACATAAGCTCCATCAGACTCCTCCTCTCCTTGGCAGTGCTCCACGAAGCCTCTGCGCAGAGCACGGGTCGCTCCGACGGGACAGCTCGCAGACGCTGCTGAAAGGCGTGCTCCCACAATTTCTCCACCTGGCGATGGGGGAGGCCGGTTACGAGGGCTGTGAGTTGGTGGAAAACGTTTTAAATATCATCACTTTTATCTCCCAGCTCAAGTCGTAGGAGGGTTTATCCTCAGCAGCCATCTGGACAGGCAGTAGTGACAGGTTGTTTACGTGTCTACCCTTCGCCTCCATGGCATTTGCCTTCATTTCCATCGGGTAAAAAACACACACACAAACAAACAAACAAACAAACAAACAAACAAACAAACAAACAAACAAACAAACAAACAAATACAAAATACAAAACCACACACAGGCCGCCCTCACCTGATCCCAGTCAGACAGCAACCCATCTACGAGAGGGCTCTTCATCTCCACTCCGTCTCGTCTTCGCGACACCGCCAAGTCCCCTACCAACCAGC
>JBBMKB010101750.1:0-10315 GCA_037833945.1 Alaria marginata | reverse complement strand
CTATAGGGGAATTCCGAATGCACGATCAAACTTTCATGTCTTGCCTCAGGTCGCCCATTCTCCGCCGCAGTGCACATGGCCGACTTCCCGCCGTCGTCAAAAATGTTCAGGTCGGGAGCTGACGCAAGCAGTTCGCGCAAAGTATCGGTATCCCCGTATTGTGCTGCCCAATCGAGGGAAGACATCAGATGCTGCGGATTATATCGGCGATCCAGGCGTGAGCGAAAAGCGGATAGGGGTTGATTGTCCCTAGGTGAGAAAAAATGAACGCATTTAGTAGGGCTCGCATTTTGTACGGCTGCAGTGACGGATCCATCCCGTCCCGATAATCCTCAACATATTTTGGCGTCCGCAAACAATTGACGTCTCTAATCTACCGGTCGTCAAATGGTTCACCTCTCCCCGTGTGCCGGGACAAGCCCTGGCCCGAAGAAGGACCTTGACTACGCCAAGATGGTCCTCTCGCACAGCAACATGCAGGGCTTGGTCCCCGTCCTCGCCTTTGGCATCCACTTGCGCGCCCCACAGAAGGAGGTCGTTCACGAGCCCGGCTCTACCTTCAAACGCAGCGCACATCAGAGGGCTCCATCCACCGGCGGCAGCGCGGTTGACGTTTCCTCCGGCCCGTGCAAGCGCGAACGCAACGCCCGCGTGTCCGCAATGGACGGCGACGTAAAGCGGGGTTCGGCCATTGCTCGGGAGTTTCTCGTTAACGTCTCGAATGGCACTGGTTTTGAGCAGCGACGAAACCACATCAAGGCTGGGCAAATACAGTGGACGAATGAACGGCGTCATACGCACCGTACGGTAAGTTGGCAGAGTCGTTACCTTCCGATGGTGCATTGTGTCACAGCATGTTTACAAAATGGGAGTCGCGCTGCAAAACAAGTAGATCGTCTACCCAGCGGAATTCAGCCCGAAAAAGAAAGTAGGAGTACACCTGACAACGCAGCCGCAAAGTCCAAACCCGGATCGCGAGTAAAGGCTAATCCTTGCTTCCAAAGGGATCTCGTGTCGAAATGCTCACGCTACGCACTCCAATATTAAGTCAACCTAGAAGCCGAGTCGCGGGTGCACTCTGCAAAGATAAGCATATTAATGGGGCTAACCTTATCTCGGAAAAAGCCGATGTGCATGTGTTACCTGGTTTAGTAGTAGGTACAATTGGCTAAAATGCCAATATATTAAGTGGCTGCTACTGCAACGTGCCCGGGCCAATGCCTACCCAAGTAGTACACCCGGAGATACATAGTTTTACATTACGTCGTCAAAAGGGCCAGCACTTTCTTCCTGCCCTCCTGCGGCTGGATACTTGAGAAACCCACTTCCGCTTGTGCGAGGTGTACTCTTGTCTGACGGGATCACCCACAACCGATTTATGCGATACAGCGTCCGACGCCTCGATCGCCCAGTTTACTGCATGCTGTCATAATCGACGATTAGATCGGTTATTAGGGGGTTGCGGACACCTTCTGGCGCTTGTTTCAATGCGAGATGTCGCAAAACATTGAAAGTAAGACGGATCCGCGTACTGGCCGGCATACCTTCTTCTCTGCGCGGCTACGTGGAGGGGCGTCGTGCTGTCGCCCGATCGTAGGTTTGAAGATGCAGCGCCAGCCTTGATAAGCGCCGAAACCATCTCGGCGTCACTCCCCCTCGCTGCTCCTAGGAGAATGATCTATTCCAGTAACAGCGAATTGTGGGGTTAACATTTCCAATAAAGAACGAGCTCAATCGATCAACGACGGTACCGCGAGACGGATCAACGACGGTACCGCGAGACGGATCAACGACGGTACCGCGAGACGGATCAACGACGGTACCGCGAGACGGGGCTAGCCCGAACGTGCTCCTTAACATCAACGCCGTTTTAAAGAGCCACCCTCTCATCCGGCGAGCCCTGTAAAGGCCAGGTGAAACGATTCCATGATACACGTACCCGATACTCCGACCAACCGGCCGGATCGACATGAACTCTTGCGCTGCTAAACTAGCTGGAAGCAACGTTCAGCCGCCAAGTGCGTACTTCCTATTTTTCCTCCGCGTTCGAAATACGAGTTGTCACCCTTGCCTTCCTCACCACCGGGTTAAACCCGACGAAACTACAGTAGTATGCCGTAACAGTCGTCGTCCACCAGAAGCGGCGGGTACTAGATGCCAGTCTTCCACATTCTGACAAGGCGATCAACTTTGTAAGATGTGGTCCAAACCGCAACTTCCAATATAAAACGCCGATAGCACAGTTCTGTAGTGCAGTGCCAGAGTTTTGTGTGCCCTCTTTCCCTCCAGAAGGGTACGCTGCACGACAAACATTGCAAAGACCGTTCTGCTAACGAGCCGGCAACCCCAGATAACAACGATCGCGTCTAGCGCTGCTGCTGCTGCTACCGCATCATGACAACATGCACAAATGTTTCCTCAACCGTCCACCAGCCTCCGTCAACACTCTGAAGTGTGTGGTCAGGGCATGCGGCCACGTCTCCCTACATAACACCGACAAAATACTCTACACGTAGAGTATACCATAGTACTCTACACGTAGAGTACCAACATGTTTGATTCTGCACCTTGAGCCATGAAGCCCATTCCTGCGAATTGCAGTGATTCCAGACCAGCGAGAGCAGTAACTCTCCCATACCCTCGAGGGCGTTGTGACCGCGAGGCGGCATGGTTCAAGCTTCAAGAAACGCTTATGCCGCGGAAATTAACAGTTTATTGCTTGGTCGATGTTGTTGTGAGGTCGTCGGTTGGGGGTGGCAGGCTGTTGGCAGCGAGTTATCCGAGCTGGCGCGACGCTATGTTCGGTCGATCCTGTTCAACTGCCCGCTTAGCCCCTGCATCAACTGAACGGCACACGGAGATACATAGGAAAGTCAGGCAGTTAGACGGGAATGGCGTTC
Source organism: Alaria marginata (assembly GCA_037833945.1). NCBI lineage: Eukaryota > Phaeophyceae > Laminariales > Alariaceae > Alaria > Alaria marginata. Next base: position 7,415 of record JBBMKB010101750.1, on the reverse strand, counting down.
GAATGCGGCACACCAATGAATAGAGCGTGACCCTACTGCGCGAGTTGTTCCGTTGATTCGTGGACATCGCTAGCGGGGGGTCCAGAGTAGGGAGTTAAAGAGCGCCGGCATGCTTTGAAATGCCCAACCATATGGTGTAATCTGACCTCCGAAAATGCTCTGTTCGCTGCTTAAAGTATCCTGTTGCTTCGTTGAGCGTATGCCGCTGTTCTCCTGCACATTTGTAAAGTTGGCGGGGGTAACCGACGTTGCCCGGGTCTGATGGGTGTATCGGTTGGCGTTCTGTTTGCCATAAAATGGCTCTGGGTCATAACACGGCAAAACCTAACCCAGGACCCTCAGGAGTGTCTGCACGTAGGGTTCGGAGCCAGATCACGGTACAGCTTGGTGCTTTGGTCCACGAGTGCTGCCGGCATGTTGTTTTGTAGGCGGTTCTGCCCTAATATGTATACCGTCAAACTTCTCAGAATATCCCGGCGTACCGCTTCCTAGCTAACGCTCAAAAGAAAAATACAAAAGAAAACGATCGAAGCCTTAGGCTATTAGTCAAACTCGTCTTTGCGGACTTTCTGCTTTGCGTTAGCACAAGCTACTTGCTAAGTTTCCCTCCAAGTTGTGCCCTGCGAGTGCCGCAAGAACAAAATGAAAACCATTCAGCATTGGAGCAAAATATGATACCTGGTACAATAAGGTACCCGATTTAAGAGCTCTTCGGAACAGACCAGTACTACCGCTCTTATATTAGATTGGGTATAACAAGGGTTTTAGCATAGGCGTACGTGGACGTTACAAGCCGATTAGACCTCTCGTAAGTCCGCGTTCTCTGAGTTTGGACGCTCATAAATCGGGTACCCCTTTTTATAGGTTGTGTTTTCTGTACACCAAACATATCGCAGCATTCCACACAGCGCACGCGTGACACACGGCACGCAGGTCGCCCGACTTCGTTGGAAATGCAGCGCTAACCTGCTCCCGAATAGGGAATCCAGAGTTTTGGCGAACGGTACCTTGTGCGACAAGATGTATATACCTGGCACCGTGTGTACTGTAGAAACACTGTAAAACAGCAGGATTTGTTTTGTTCTCGTTCTTTAAACTGCAGAAATAACTGTGAATACTAAACCGCTGTACCTTGGCATTTATGTTTGGTCAAATTCCGGTACAGGGGTGCTTTGGCCAATGACTGCAGCCGATGTAAGGTGCACGGCATCAAATTCTAAACTCCAAATATCGATAGCTGGCCACAGTTTACCGGTTTAGGTTACAACGTTCAGATTTTGGATATGTGCGTATTCCGGATTTTCTTCGCGTATGCAGTTATCCACAACCATAATAGCGAACTCTCAAAACCGATTGAGTATCAGGCCCCCTCGTGTGGCAGCTAACTACTCGACTGTAGGTATAGCGATTAAATACGTTTTCACTATATTGAAGATCCGTCGCCCCGCACCGTCTATATGTATGCGGCATGCCTCCGATAGCGTCTGCTGTACGCACGCTGGACATCACTGCAAGCGCTGAATCAAGGGCGGGTGCATGCGCAGAGATCCATGGGTGCGCGTGATGCTTTCGTTGGTCTGTAGCTCATTTGGTTCGAGATGTCTCCACCTATCTTTTGGATCAAACCTAACGAAGACTGGCGTAAAAGCCGACTAGCATACGATGTATCCAACATATTTGAAACATCGATATAAACTTGCGTCCCACCTGCTGTATTAACACTATGCTGCATGACAGGCACAAAACCGAGCCCCGATACGTAACCATGCTACATTTCATGCACATGATGCCGTCAATTCACTGCCGCGTGTTAGTGTCGACGTTTTCTGTGATGTATGTCCAGTAGGGAGGCGTATGATTTATCCATCCAGGACCAAGAACAACCACAGTGATGATAGCTTTTCCTGACACGATATATCCGCTACAGTAGTACTCGCTCGTGAAAGACCAATGAGTACTTTCTCTCGCTCATAACAAGACAGCCTCTGGCGGCATGAGCATCCTTCGTCGCGGAGCGTTACGAGCTCTTGTGGTAGACGGTAAAATAGAAGATAAGACAACAAAAACAACGCATTTACAAGGGCATAGCAGAAGGAATCTGCATTTTCACTACTCGTCGATCTTCATCGACTAGTTAGGAGTACGAATCGTATGCTTGCAGTTTCAAAAATCCAACCCAACTTCTAGGCTACGAGTACGGTCTTGGTTAGATTTGTTCAACAACACACATACGTGGACTCGAGGACGATATACTTGGCAAATCCCCCCGAAGAATCAACCTCCACTGCTAGTTGTCGTCCACTGCGTAGTTTCACTGTGTGCAGCGATGTCGGTCCACCAGTAGACAGGTGAATACAGCATCGACACCGGTTGGTGTGCAACGTGCAATTCGTATGATACCAGGCACGCTCGTATCTTGTACATATATATGTACACATGCGCTGGTGTGCGTACTGTGATGTTCTGATTGGCATCGGGCGCTCACAAACTCGCAGGACGTGCACATGTGAGGTCATTCGTGTTTTGGTGATGAGTGACGGTTTTAAGCTGTGGCCAATTTTTCGTGTGAAAAATGCGGTGCAAGTAAAGTACCGCAGGTTCTCATCGTTCTCCTGCTGCGAGAGCAGCGTGCCGGACGACACCGAAAACCGGTTGGCGCACACATCATTGGCGAATAACGCACAGGCAGGGCCATCCCGGCATGGTGTTGGGCTATAGTGAACGCTACTGTCGAAGCTAAACGAATACGACCGACAGTGTCATTCAAGGTTCGGGCAACTTCGCGACAGCCAAAAGAAACACCTTACTTTATCTTTAGGTCGTTTATCCGCGAAAACGTGTGTACCTCCTATAATACAGCTTTTGTAGTCCCTGATATGCGGCGCTCTTCCCAGCATGCATGATACATGCACCTGCAAATACCTGTGGTATGCTCGAGTGTGCTTGGCTTCTTGCTTGGTAGTTGGCTAGGTGTACCTCTATCGGCCTTTACTGTGTCCAAGGTGCAGCGAAGAAAATATATTATCATCGATAACATTTGTCAAGTAATCAGTACCGAGAATGCTGCTGGTTGTGGATAACTTGGAATACTTTTGTAAATACGAGTACTCGATGCTTATGCAATACGTGGCGCATACTTGGACCATAACACCAGCCAACGGTGTACTTACTGTACCACTGGAGGAACAGGAAATTGCATAGAACCGAATGGGAGAAAGGCAGAGCAAAACTATTTTCGACTTTCGCAAATAGAAAGGGTTCGCGACTCAGCTGGGTCTGTACGATATAGTTTATTCATTATTGTATGCCGGACTTTGTCCATGAAGCATCCAGTTGTTGCGGTATGGGCCCGCCCCCTCCCATAAAAGCGGCGGGGCCTGTTGTTTGACCCTAGTATCTTAATGTTGGCGGTGTACCCTGAGCGCTCCTCGGCTATTACTCTTACGTTTAGACGTACATTTAAGTTTTCGCCGTGCCAACTATCGATGAGGACCACCACTCGGTCCGCAGCTCCCTCATCGTGCTTGATTAGCCCGCTTGCGCCAGCGGCACCTCGACCGCGCTTGTGCGGCGCCCTGAGTCAAATGTGGCTGTTCTTCAAAAGTGGGCCAAAATCTATTTTTTAACCATGGAAACCCCAAACTCCTTTGGTTCGATCCTCGCTGTGGCCACCTTTTTTTCGTTTTGCTTGAGAAATTGTGGTAAGACGCGTTCTACGATAGAGATAGCACTTTTTGGCGATTTTATTTTCTGGATGACTCAGCTCCTTAACCCAAAATCGTCGGAATGTCATTCTATTTTTTGCACTATGTCTTTTGTATAGATGGGCCACGGGTTTACTCATCGGATTGCACTTTCAGTTTGCTCAAAATCACGTTTTTGGTGAGGGCATAGAGCTCCTCAAGTGAGGAGCTTCAGAAAATAGATGGCGAACCTCTACCGTAGAATGTGTCGTAAGAAGTCGCCAGGTACATTTACCACCTAGGGCAAAAAAAAAGCAGTCATACTGTACGGTATTGGCAATGCCTATGATATGATAATGCTGTCCTGTCGCCGCGTATACTCTGCTGCTTCTGCTATTGATAGGGCTGCTTGCTGTTTTATGTTGGTATTGGATTGTATGTGTGTACTCGTACCATCAGGTACGGAGAAAATAACGTAATACCAGGGAACGAACAAGCGCATGATATCATACGAGTACTCGTAGTGTTGCTGCTGCTGCTGCTGCTGCTGCTGTTGTTGCTGTACCAACGAGTAACAATGCTGCTGTTGTACGAAATAGTAAAACTTTCATGCAGGCTCAAGAGGGAGACACAGCAGAGGAACCAAATGAGCACCATAGCTCGTGACGCCCTTCGAAACATTTCGGTTGGCTTTCCTTCATCGTGTTGCTTCCAAGTGGGCATCTGCTGTGCTGTTGCTTTTGTTTTTGTACGCTAGATATTGTGTCAAATGGCGAGCTTTGTTTTGTTGCTTTTCAGCGTTTTCTTCATCTTCGCTAAAAATTGATTAGCTTTATGTGCAACCATTGCCAGTACTCTAGGCCGCATTCACGGCCTAAACTTGCTTGCGTACTTCATGATCTGCAATTACGGGCATGCGCGGAGCCGCAGGCGGGCGTCAGCCCGCCGCGACGAAGCCTTCTTGTATCTGGTGCAATTATACGGTTATACAATTCCATGTGACACGCTGTACGCAATCGGCTTCCGTGGGGAAGAAAATGTTTTTTCTTGGACTTAGAAAATGTACTGGCAAGGTCGGAACTACCAAGTACTTCCTCTGTATCATAAGTAAACCACGTTATGATTACACAGCCATTCCACAGGCACATCCGATTCTTTTTCCGTTTTTTTAATCGAATTCGGCGACGTTTTTCGGGTAAAAGCCCTGAACAAACATACTGTTCGCAAAGTCGAGCAGATAGGCGAAAATAAAATAAATTGTTGTGGGGAGTGTAATAAGGGCCCGACTCAATGATTAACAAACAACCCAATTTGGAAAAAAAAAGTAAAATATAATTTGGATTTGATTGCTCAAAACACGCACCATCATTAAAAAATCGATTTCAGGATATCTGCAATTCAAATTGAACAACAAATGTGAAAAGGTTTTTGAAAAAGTTATTTTGGGATAAATCAAAACTCAATTCGGGAGTTGGCTAAACTCGACGTGGCATGTTCACCGCAGGACAACACACCCGGGGCAGCCTGGCGCGATTTTTGGCCTCGTCGCCACGATCGAGGCGATAAAACGCGAACTTAAACAAAAGGCTACCGGGCAACAGCTGCGTACACGCCTACAGACCATAGTAAATTGTGCCCCGGCAGTGGCGTCTCAAAAAATATCAAGGCGGCCGCGAGCCCGATTTTTCAATCACCTCGATCGGCCACACGAAAATCGTCCCAACGAACCAAAAACACAAGTTTTCGCTCAAGAGTTCGGTAGCTTCATCGCCGTTGCTGCTGCGCGCGCGGTGTTTCGGGGCTCCCTGCGGACATCCTGGAGACTCTGAGGGTGTCAGCGTTTTAGCCTGGGCCAATAGCAAAAAGTCGAGGCTGTGTGCGGCGCGCACGCGACGACGCAAGCCGTCGCTCTCGTCTACTCTCGTCGGTGTTCGTCAGCCGGGCGTTGTGTAACTTCCTGCGTTATTTCGATTCCACAAAAAATTGAAGATCAATCCTTCTGCAGTGCGCTCTTTCCTGATAAGAAGGAAAACAACTTTGTGTTGTGGATTTAAATCCAAATTGGAACATATCTTTCCTAATTCGTTTTTTTTCTTAATCGTTAAGTCAGGCCCTAAAGGTACACTTCCCCAAATTTGGGACGGTTTTGTAAAGATCTCAAAAAATAAATGAAAATTAAACAAAAACAAATTCCAAATTCCCAAACATTCTAATTTTTTCAAACACCTTTTTGTCATTTTTCTCTTTCTTTTTTCTGTCAAGGTTCCCAACATAATATCTATCTCGCGATATGTATGTGTCAAAGATGGACTTGTTTTTTTTCTGGCATACTGGTCTCCGGCAGCCGAGGTATTTTTCTCCCGCTTTCAGGTGCGGGGCAAGCAAGGCGCCCATCGGTACATTACGGCGCATGTGTTTAGATCCCGGTCGAGCTCCGCGGCGTTGCTCTAAGCGTTCCACGCCACTGAGCTGGCTTATCTTGCCAAGGGTTTACGTTTCGCCTCGCTGAGCTGAGTACTGGTAAGTGCTTGGAAAACCCCACAATTTGTAGTTGTCTGAAGAATAGTCCACTCCCCTCTCACATTCTATATTCGTTTCGTTCTCCCGCCCGATGTACAAGATCATCAGTCCAACTTTTTTTACCCTCTCTGCTCCCTGCGACATCCGCACTTGTTTGCGACAGCCACGGATGGTTCCCCTGTGCATGTATGTGTGTGCGATTCTAAATGTGTGGGCGGGGGAGTGTGTGCTGTCATAGGCACACACGAAACAACGAAGAAAAGCGGTGGATTTGTTTTGCAAAAGCAGCCACTCACAGGCCGACTATCCTAATGGGAGACGAAACCAGAAAATAAAACAGGATTTCCCTTCATCGTGTAGAAACCCCGAGGCAGTGCCGTCGGTAGACAAGAGCCATCTCCGATCATTGCCCAAACATAAAAAACTGTGCTTTTCGCACACATCACCTACCATCGCCGACAATTGCTCGCCTCACAGGTCACGAGATGGCGTCAAACCTTCGAGGCTGCATGCTCTACTGCCATGGGAGTGCTCGCTGCCAAGTAGGAGGGCTGGTGATGCTGTGTGGCTGGAGTTATCGCTCGAAACGTGCGAGCCTACACCATTTTCGGCCTAGATTTGTCCAGACGGAACTGGGCCAAGTTCCGTCTGAAAAAAAAACGCCCAGAAATGGGTCCGGCTCTTACGTCTCGAGCAAGAGCTCCCGCCACACAGCATCACCGGCCCTCAAACTTGGCCGCGAGTACCCTCAGAAGAGTGGACCGTACGGCCTCGACGGCAAGGCGTCATCTCGTGCCCTGTGAGGCGAGAAATCATCGGCTGCGGTGGGTGTTGTGTGCGAATAGCACAGTTTTTTACTGCTGCGGCACACAAAGCGAGATACCCCCAGATCTCGAGCGAGCAGTGTGGGTTTCAACACCACAAAGGGGAAATCCTGCTTAGTTTTCTGGTTTCGTTTACCATAAGAGTCAGCCAGCCTCGCAGCCAGAAAAACAGTACCAGGTAGGTATATATATGCAGTACAGCAGCAGCGGCACAACGGCAGCGGCGCTGCAAGTTCTCGCCTTTGTTAGAGTAGTGACCTTGTATGAGGATTTTGTTTGGATGCGGAGCATCCAAAGGATCCTCTTCCTAGTTGGATCCCGTACAGTACTTACACAGGAGGAGTTGGTGAAACAGCCTGTTTGAGGCTGCCTCTATTTAATGGTCTCC
>JBBMKB010101739.1:0-10315 GCA_037833945.1 Alaria marginata | reverse complement strand
ATCATTATCATCATTATCGCCAGGCACGTCCCGCGCGTTGGCATTGCTAACGCCACCGCCATCCGTAACGTCGGCGCTGCCGCCTTTCAACCCACCTCCGCGGCGGCCGGCGACGCCGGCTTGTTTCGCCGCACGGGCCGGGGGACTACCATTGCTGGCCTTGCCCCCCCCGGTGCCCTCGCGTCTGTTTTTCTTTTTATTTGCGCTCCGAGCGACGGCGGGGGGTATCGCGCAACGTCCATGGGGATCATCCGGTGCGCTGTCGCTGGCGTCACCGTCACTGGGGAGATCGAACACGTTTTTCGCCGGTTGGGCCGGGTCGAGTCGGGAAGGACTGCAACATCGCAGATTGCACCGTAGACAGAGGAGGGAAGGGGAGGAGGCGGATGGGGGTTGAGAGAGGGCATAAGTGGCGACGTGGGACCAGAGACAAGGCGAGGCAAAGCGAGGCTTCGGTGCCGGCTTTAGAACCAGTATGAAATGCGTGGGCGTGAGTGTACCCATGGAGCCATTCTAAAACATTTTTGGGACATTCGGAGCAAAATTAGGGCGAACAAAGCTGACCATTGCAGCACCAGCAACACGAAGCAGGCCGGGCTGCTGGGGTAAGGGAGGTGTCCTATTCATAACTGCAATGGACACGTGCTACGATACTATCAATAGTGTAATAGCACTTCTTGGCAAACATATTTCCTGAATGACGGAGCTCCTTAACCCAGAATCGTCGAAATGTCATTCTTTTTTTGCGACGTGAATACTTTTTATGCCTAGGCCATGGGTTTGGCCATCGGGTTTTACTTTCAGCTCACTCAAAATCACTTACTAATAGTATAGAGATACTCAAGTGAGGAGCCCCAGAAAGAAGAGGGTGTTACTATACTGATTACAGTATGGTACCGTAGCATGTGTCAATGCAAGGGTCTACACGACACGCGCGCAGCGTTTTGGTACTCGTACTGCTGCTCGCTTTTCCTAGGCGGATGATAAGATCGCCCCTCTCGTTTTTCGTATCGCTTTTCATGGCTCTCGAAGAGGTTCAACGAGTGGCGATTAGTAACAAAAACCCTTAAAACGGGTGACGATCGACAGCAGAAATCCTGTGTAGTGACCCCGAGTGTCGGGTACTCGTTCCAGAACTATAGACTCTCTTACTGCAATGTTTGTGCCTTCGGAGGTCGCCCTCGGCAGTTCTCTGGCGTCTCAGACTACTTTCAGCTCTTAATTGCCGACGGGGAAATGATTTTTTCAGGATCGATCCATGGACTGTTCCCCCCCCCCCCCCTTTGTTTTGGTTTGTTTTTTAATCTGTGCTTCTTTTGCGCACAGGCACAAACCAAGCTCCGATAGCCACAGTATCAACGTACCGCAAGCACAACAGAACAGCCTGTAATCGGTCCTGCACAGAGCAGCAAAGTACATTCAGCAGTACGTTCGAGTCGGCCAGAGTGCGACAACGCAAGCAAGCAGACAAGAGAAAAAGTGTCGCCGAGAGCTACCATGTATCGCGCGAGTATTTTATTTTTCCTCTTTGTTGTTGTGGCTCTTTGAATATTGCGTTATTAAGCCACCAACAATTACTTTGGCTTTTTTCCAAGTACCGCTGACACTCAGCCCTGCGACGGACCGCCGTCTAGACGTACTAGACTATTTATAGTCTGGAATATCTTAAGGTGTGACTGATGACGTGACCAAAAACAGTCGTCTCTTTGATGACACTTCAGACACACTGCTGTGCGTGTTGCATTATTATTCCATTTGCCATCTGACAATGTGCAGTTTTTATTCAACTGCTTTTTCACCCTTCGACATCCAGCACACCCAGTGTCCGTACCGATTCGTCATCCTAGACAAAGAAGGCGCTGTAGGCACAATCAGCGTTCCACTCTTCGGGGAAAACACTGGCGCCCTTCGCAGCATTAGCGTCTCCAATTCCGAGATAATCGCAGACGTCGAGCCTAATATACACATCGCAATGACTACAGCAAGATACCACGTGCATACGGTACACTTATGCATGTGGCGTCCGGGTTGTTTTCCTGGAGCATGGCGGCGGGGCTCTAGACATTTTCAAGTCGCCAGTTTGCACCTGCAACCAATCATGGACGAATGTCCGCTTTGCATAATTTGTTTTATTTTTCCTTCCTGAGCGAGCGGGCGGCGAGCCCGCGTAGCGAAGCGCCTTGTATATATAGTCTACAGTGCTTCTACGTCCAAGAAAAACCCAACAGCTGTTCGGTGGTACTGGGGGCCTCTCCCGGAGTTCTAACCGCGAGGTGTAACGAAAAACCTGTCACTGGAAATTATTACTATTATAACTGGCGAAGGGAAGAAAGCGATGGTTGTCCTTGGACGTTGCAATCTGCATACCCTTGCTGGCCATCCCTTCCCAGAGCTACACAACAAGCGTGATAAAAAAGAATAGTCATTTTCTCGACAAGAACAAGAGCAACTAGACCACCACCACCACTAACAACAACAACAACAACAACAAAAGAGAAGACACGACCGAAGATGTTCGGAACACAAAAAAAACGTCAGACGAAACAGACGAAACAAAAAAATAAAATAAAAAACGAAGCGCTCACCAATTAGCAGGCGCCGCTTTCTTCTTCGCGCTCGATTTCGATCCCGAACCTCCCATGTGCATGCCGGGTGTACGAGCAACTAGCCCCCCCCTGCCCCTGCGTTCCTCGGGGCCACCGATCGCGTCCGCACCCCCCGCCATAGCCCCCACGCTCGCTTTCATCGATTTTCGCTTCCTAGTAGCAGGTAGGACGTTACGCCCATGCCAGCCAGCTTCGAAGCCATCACCGCCAACTCCGTCGGCGTCTCGACTCGAAGGCCCGGCATGCGGCAAGCCGCCGCGCGTCCCTGGAACAGCGCTTGTTCCAACCCTCTCAGCACCCAGCGGCACGGGGGTAGGGGAAGGACAGCTCGACATGGATTCGCCCGCGCCTGCGTTTCCGGCGCTCTCTAGGCGTTGCCCCTCCGCAATCGCTTGGTCCAAAAGGCGCTCCACCTCTTTCCTGTCCTGCGAGCAGTCCTTCTGGATCTGAGAAAAATCGGTCGGGTTGATGTCCTGCGTGTTGAGCGAGAGCATTCCTGCAGGCATCCCGCCTTCGTCGTCCTCTTCTTCCCGGAACTGCGAAAGCCCGTCCTCTTGTTGGTCGCGATTGTCATCATCGGCGGCGGCAGCGCGCGCCGGCCGAGGCCGTGGTACAGGCACACAAAGGTCTTCCGGCACACCAATGGCGAGAATGTTCTGAGAAAGCGACCCTTCCTGGCTGTCGCCAACGGCGCGTGCACAGCCGCCGCCACCCCGCCCTAGGGCCGCTGCGGACACTTTACCACCCCTGGACAGCGAGACCTTCGTCTGTATCCAGCCGCCAGGGCCGGGGACAGCTTTAATAGGCGACGGTTTTTTCGGTACCTTCATCACCGGGGCAACGATAGGGGTAGGGGCGGCCGTCAGGTCGTTAACGCTTGTCTTCTTACTCGCCACCCCCGCCTCCGCCGCCGCCGCCGTTGCGTTGGGAGGCGGTTGACGAGTGTCCTCGTTTCGCCCGCGCCCGCCTTCCCCGTCCTCGACTCTGGCCCGCCGTGCCCTCGCCGGTGGGCTCGAGTGGGCAGCAGCGGCCGCGAGTTGCTCGTCCAGCCATCCGCGAGGCAAGGGCTGCGACGACGACGACAGGGCACTCGCGACGGCATTTGCGGCCTTCACCGGCGGGTCTGCCGAGCTCAGGAAGCCCACGCTCTCCCCTTGTCCAGCCGCAGCGGGCATGTCATTCACGAGCCTTCTGGTCCGTCTCGTGCTCTCGGATTCTGAAGGCGTCCCAGTCGCGACATCGTCCACAGTGACACCCCCGCTGGCGGCGGTAGGCTCGAGAGGGCTTACAACGGTGGACAACGTCGATGACATCGCCGAAGCCGCCGGAGGAGAGGCGACCAGCTCTTCTGACTCCGTTCTCCCAGTCATCCCATGCGATGAATCCGGGATGGACGGCGACAGCGGGGACGTTTCTCCCCCTTCCCGTGTCGAGCAACCGCCGACAGAAGCAGCAGCCGCCCCTCGAGGCGTCGACCCTCCACCTCCGCCACGCAAGAAAACACCGCTTCCGTGGCCGGTTCTCCTTGGGGGGGAGGGCGGCCGACGCTCGACCGCCTCGTCCGATCGTGGGGACACGCCGAGGAGAGAGGGTGGCGCCACGCGCAACTCGGACAGCCCTCCGGAGGATTCGGAGTCGTCCGCGCCGCCGCCTTCCCGCCTCCCCGACGTCGGAGTGGCGGGTGCAAGTTCTGGGGACGCGCTCTGCTCTCGCCGCCGGGGGGGGGTCGAGTTGTCTTCTGGAGCAGGTGACAAACGGAGGCTGCGCACTTCTGTGTACTGCGTTGACTCCTGCCCTTGCGGGGAGTCGTTGTCTCGGCGGCTAGCGCTGGATGCGTCCTCGGCCGGGGGGGAACGGAGACTCGGGCTGTCTTCCAGCGTCGGGCGTACCTCACCCTCCCTTGCTGTAGTCAGATCGTTTGCCTGCTCCACTCGGCCTGTGCCTGCTGGGATAAAGCCTTTGCGGGTAAGAGCTTCGTCGTGCTCGTCGTCGTTGTCGTCGTTACGATTGCCCCCGCCGCCGTTCTCACCGTCTGCATCAGGGTGTGGTTCAGCTGGCACCCCCTCGGAACCGGCCCCCTCCCCCTCCTGCGCCCCCCGCCGCCTCTGCTGAGCTGCATCCAATGTGGTTGCATCGAGCGCCGAAGGACCACCAGCATCTAACCCTTCATCATCGCAATCTTGCGTCTGTGTTCGCTCCGAATCCTCGGTAGCGCGCTGCTGCTGCTGCACAGCAAGGGCGATGGTCGCGCCTTCTCTGGCGATCTCTGGCGGTCTCAGAACAGGGGAGTGCCGCTCGCCAGCCGCCGGCTCACGGTTAGCCCCATTGCGGGCCACGAAGCTGACGCCCGCCTCCCCATTAGGAGCAGTAGCACGTGCTAGCTCCACCACCTCCTCTCGTTGGGCTGGCGCATTGATGTTGCTGGTGGGCGAGGTAGGCTCGAATTCGCATTGTGTGTCCTCGGCAACCAGCTGCGTCTCGACGAAGGAGACGTCGTCTGCCACCTCCTCATCATCATCGTCGTCTGCGATAGTTTCGTTTCCATCGCTTGCACCGCTACCTTCATCTGCACCTTCCTCCAACTGCGTGTCATCGTGTCCCCAGTTCTCTTCCTCCTCCTCCATCGTCGCCATCGCCGCTGCTTGCACAAGCAAGCAAGGCCGCCTTTCGTGAAATTGAAAATTCAAAAATGTGCTCTCCCTCTAATTTTTGAGGAGTTCCACTTTCGCTATTTGCGTGCATACAAAGGGAAATGGGATTACCTTGGTGGAGGCAGCTCCCAGCTTTGGCCCAGCTCAGAGCTCGCTCGCTTGGCTTGTTGCTGTTTACCACGTTTAGTGATGAGGTGCCCCCTGGCAGCAGTTGCTCTTGGTGGGTCGTTCGTTGGATTAATAGTGCAGGTGAGCCAAAAGCCCGTGTTAAATGTGAATCACTCTATACCGTGAGAGCGAGAACTGAGATCAACAGTGGACTTGTCAGGCCATCATCTACTCTACATGTACAGCACGCCCAAAGCCCTTGTGGCGTTGAAGTGTGTTGAGCTTGCTGTGTTGAGCTTGCTGTGCGTTGTGCGGTGCAGACGATTGCCAAGCAGTATGCCACCGTACGCGATGCTTCGCTTTACTCTGTGTGTATGGTGCTCGTTGCGCTTTCTGCCCTGTCTGCTTTCCATTCCCAAACGCGCGATGCGGTCTAGCCTACCTACCATGGCCTCCGAGTCCTGCCCTGGACTGCTACGTAGACTGTATGCCCCCGAAACACCTCTACACTCATTTTTACTCTCTGTGCGCTCAGATCATGGTATAATACGATACGCGATGCACCGCAGAGTGATCCTCTCGTGGCATCGCGCTATCGCTTACTGGTATGTAGTTAGTGGCTTCCCACGCCTCTTGGGCGTCGGTTTGGTAACGACTCGGAATGTTAGGTACTGCTGTTGGCAGGGTGCTTCTGCAGCGACATCACTCACTGCCCACATGGCGATGTGCTCGTATGACACTCGTAGAGCTGAGCTCGGTCGATGAAGGTGTCACGTCAACCATTGGCGATTTACGGCGTATCATACCAAGTACTTCGTACCTGGTACCTGGTATCATACTATTGTCGGCCGAGTCACGAGGAATTCTTTTACAGCAGTTCATGCTACAGCAGTATGCACCGGTACTACTGTACAGTTGTTGACCAACCAGTCGTATTGACCTACCGGGTGCTGTCTCTCCTGTGCAACTCCCGAACAATGGGCGTCGTTGCGTCGTTGGCGTTGCACGACACCTGTATTTCGGCAAGTGGTGAGCAGCCTTTGCGGATAGCCACGTTCACTTCGTGCTCGTGCAGGCAGAGACTCGCGTGCGCCTCGCCTGTACGCTGTTGCAAGCGCTTTGTATATACGATTTTTAAGCAGCAGTGGTATCGATGCGGGACTACAGTGCACGGTCGCGAGGGGTTGTCTTGAATCGACGCCACGCTATTATATCATACTGCTGCTGCAGCTGGTGCAAGTTGGCGTCCAAAAGCCTATTATCCGAAATCCTTGACCCTGGGGTGATCGTCACAAGTCAAAAGGGGAACGAATCCTCAGGGGTGTCCCCACAAGTCAAGAGGAAATTTGGACACAGCGGAGCCCTTACAAATAGTTAGATGGTGCTGTTGTAAGCTCTCGCTATTAATAGAAACTCGCGCTGGTGGATATTGGTAACTGTCGTCAACTGTGTGCGTTGGTGGGAATCATGAAAAACCTAACCCAACCCAACCCAACCCAACCCAACCCAACCCAACTCAAATCTAACCCAACCCAATCCAACCCCAACGCAAAAATAATACCATAGTCCTGGCACGCAGTTGAGATCCTCTCCCCCTTCACCCTTCCATTACCCCCCCCCCCCTGCAGACGGAAGGGTTCGTATGCCCAAGCAGCGTCGTCCCCCTCTCCACCACAGCACATCGAGCTGCTAGCAGCCGACGTGTCTCCCCCTGGACTACTGCTGCCATCAGCGGGCAAGGAACAAGGGCCGCTCGGGATGGCGCGAAGCACGCGCTTGGTGCTAGGCGACGCGGGCGACCAGACGACTTTGTCGACGAAGACGACTATGACCCATATTTCGATGACCTCGATGATGGACCGTCCGTCTCGCAGAGCAAAAAGAAGAAATCGAAGATCCCGCTGCTGCCCGCGACACTCAGCAAGGTCAGGTTGGCAGTGTTTCCGTCCGGAGAAGAAGAGATATATACCTGGTGTCGTATAATACATCGATCGATACGAAGGGTTTTTGCGATTAGAATGGATTGTGCAGGCGTTATCGGAAGGCAAATTAAATAGTATTAGGAAGGGCTTTGGGTCGGGGTTATGGTTGGTACGGTTGAGTTACAGCAGCAGCGCAGAAGGTAGAGACGCTACCAAGCGTTTCTGCTCCCACGGCGTCTGTCTAAAGCAGTGGTATACTGGTAATATGTAGAGCATGTTTTCAGGGCGACCGCCAATCTCGATTTCCCGTCACGTACGCAATAGCGCCACGTATATAGTATACAACGGTTACCATCCTGCTGCTAGTAACAGTCCCGTAATCTCTCCAATGAGCATGCGCATTCGGGACGAGTAAGTTGAATGGAGACCCTGTAGGAGGCGTTCACGCGGTCGCCGCCAAACCGCTTTGGGACTGCACTCTCACAGCTGGGATCATATAATCACTTGGAATAAGAGTTGGATAACTTTTGCAGTAAGAAACGTATTATTAATGGTCGACGTCACTATTAATAGAGGTGTTGACCCATTGACAAACCACTTGGAATATGTGTGGGATAAAAATATTGCTGGCAAAAGTTAACCGAATATATCGTCTGAACCTTGTCGCTGCTGCTGCCGTTGCCGCTGCCCAATCTTTCTGAATTCAAACGAACCCGCTTGTGCTCAGGCTCTTGTAGCAGACTTGTTTGTTTTAACACTGCTGTAGATATATCATAACGTAACAATATCGCCTGGATGTTGTCGTTGCTGCCGCCGCCGCTGTCCAATATCACTGAGTTAAAAACGACACTCTTGTATATAGCAGGCGTGGTTGTTTTGACACTAGATACATGATAACCTAAGAGTCGTCTGAATCTTGTCGTTGCTGCCGTCGCCGCTGCCCAATCAAAACGCACCCTCTTTATTGCCAGGCTCTTGTAGCGGGCGTGTTTGTTTTGGGGATCGGGACCGGTGTAACCGTAGACTCTGCGATCAACACCGACCCGAGGGATCTGGCCAGCCGCGACGCCATCGACCGTAACGCACCCAATCCCAACATCTGCCAGACGTATGGGTCGAGTGCCATGGTGGTGGATCAGCGCGTGTTCGTGACCTTCAACCCGTTCAGTCTGCATGTGTCGCAGGTAAAGCTGGTTTAGGGTTGGATGCAGGGGTTCATTTGAACGTGGTTCGCAGCACCTCTTCACGTTTTGTTGAGGCAGATTGTTGTGTGTTGTCGATGTTATGTTTATTGGTAGTGTTGGTGCTTTTGTCGTTGTCGTTTTCGTCGCTGTTGTTTGTTGTTGTTGGCGGCGGTTTTATATGTTTTTTTTGCTGGTTTTGTCGTCGTTGTCGTTGTCGTCGTTGTTACTCTCAGTGCTGTCGTTATTATTGTTGTTGCTGTTCTCACTTCAACTCGTCGCCATATTATATTCACAGTCCATGGGTCGTGTATGAAGCAACGAGCTTTTCTTGCAACAAGAGGCAGCTCTCCTCGAGTACCCCGAAAACGGAAATCCATGGCTGGAATGTCAAAACAAGGGTCGGTACCGTTCCGGCGCGATGTGCTATTACAAGACGCCTCCACTAAGCGGAACGCCGGCATGTCGTCGGGGCGCTGCCAGAAAAAAAATGCGATTTCCAGGCGCGAATCTTTCCGTCGTCCCGTATGGCACCCACCCCTCGCGCCGCTTACTGTTTGCGACTATCATGCCCTATGTTCCAACATGTTCCAACACGCTATGATACAGTACCGTATCATATGTTCCAGTACCCTTGTAACTTCGATATATGATAGGACCATGTTTCAGCAACCTACAATGTTAATCCTGGATAGTTCCAATGGCCCGCGACTGTCGATCCTGCTGACAGTATTACCGCGTATAATTGTAGGTCTTCCTATATCGGAATACTAAACAGTAAAGCTTCAGAGCTTTATGTTTCGACACTCCCAAGCCGGGCGTAAGTTGGTGTCATCGTTTGAGGGCCAGCTCAAGCTCAAAGCACATGTAACGCTGGACGTCTCCCCTCATTCATCCTACGCAGGCGGACACCAAGCCAGGCTGCGTGCTACGGGCGTCCAACGTGGTGGAGGTCTTGCAGCGCAAGAGGGGCCTGCTGACCAACGAGGACGTGGAGACGTGCAAGGGGGGCATGAACACGTGGGGCTTCGTCGGGGATCTCAACGACCACCCCCAGCTGTCGTGCGTCTACCAGAGCGATGACGCGCAAAACGAGTTCCTCAGCAACCCGAAGGTACTATTCATAATGAGAAATGTGTAACGCGAAGATAGTAGTGAGTGATGTGTCAGCAAGGTACTTTTCACAGTGAGAGGGGTGTGTCAGCAGTCCGAAGGTGCTACTCGTATTGAGAAATGTGTCCCCCGAAGATACACTACAGCAAGGGGAAATGTGGGCCTGGAAGTGCGCCTGGGTACCTATAGCATGCAAGAGGAAGCTGGGGGTTTTGTATGCGTAGCACCGTTTACCAATGACAGATAAGAAAGCAAGCGATATATATGGCATTGTACCAGAGGGTATGGATATAGTCTACAACTTTTCATATGTATCGTATCAAAACGTTTTTTATTGCGCAGTTCTTTTTCTCCCCGCCTTTTAGCAAACGTAACAAGTGACCCAAGCGCGCAACAGTAGCACGGGGGGAAACGAATTGTGCCACTTTCGACGTCCACTAAAACGCGGAGGCAAAGAGGGGCTATTTTTTAACACAATACTGACACTGCTGTACTTCAGGAGCAACGTTGCAATGTCGAGCCATACTCCGAGCGATAGCGAAGAGAGCACATACATGGGTGGATGTGGTACGCTCTACCCGCCCTCGCATCGTTACCCTAGAGAGTCTGTAACTCTTGTGTACGGACGAGATCAGGATACGACTGCGCACACACTTTAACCCTATGTGCTTTTACCGTCATTTTAGCAGGGTTTCTGACCTTTCCTTTCTTGTTCCCTCCCCCCCTCTCTCTCT
>JBBMKB010101728.1:0-10315 GCA_037833945.1 Alaria marginata | reverse complement strand
TGCACGCAAGGCCTCAAAGCAGACAACTGGGTTCGCGGTTGGGAACGACCCCTCCGTAAACTCGTTATGCGAGCCATGACCATTGACAAAGTCTCGTCCGCCGACCTTATTCGCGTGTTCGATGACTTCTTTGCTCAGGTAACGCGGAGCCTGGACTCTGGAGCCACGGGACCGGCAGCTTTTGCGACGCTTCTTCGCCTGTTGCGCAGCCACTTTGATCATGGCGATGGTGGTGCTTCTTTCAGCAAGCTTCAGAATTTTGGAGCAGCAAACGGGACACCTTTTTCTGATTATCTTCGAGCTTTCAGAGTGGTAGTTTCTGGCGTAACGGGTACAGAGCACGTGCTTGCTCCGAGTGTGGCCACCGTCTTGGAATTGGTACGTAGAAGTGTCATGAACCAGTATCCAGGGCTCATGCTTACTCTTTATCCGAGTGATTTGGCAACTCCTGCCGACGACGTCATGTATTAGGGTACTAGAGCTGCTTAGGCAGCACCACGGTACGCTAGACAAAAAGGACAGTAATGGGCAAACCAGACTACTGTTGCAGGTTGTTCGTGTCAGCCAGCAGCAATCAATCACTCATAATAGTTCAAATCACATATCACTCACAAATAGTATTATATCGTTTTAGCTCTTGTTCCACGCCGGGGTGAAGTTCTTCTAGGGAACAATCATCCGCTCTTCCATACGTAGAGCGGATAAACAAAGCTCCGATGGTGGACAGACAAGAATAATGCCTCCACAAATATAGGGGAACGGGGATACCATAACACATGTCATCCGCGTTTTTGGGCACTGACGACAAGGGTGCTATTTCTTGGCGCTCGTGAAGGCATGCGCTAGCTAATTTAGTTCATACCTGGTACCTGGTCTCCGCACCCTTACTGTCTGGATACTCGTACTATTAATTAATACATTATTACTACAGTCTGAAACAGTTACTTGCTTAAGGGACAGAGTGTATGTTCAAGTGAATAGTTTCAAACACACAGACAGTAGTCAGACAGACGGCTAAACCAAATTGCCCAGACACCCTAGGTACATCTTGGGAACTACGACATACGTGTACACTATCATACTGCTGTAGTTTCGGGAAAACCTGACTCAGCGGAACCCCTCAGAATTGGGCGATACGTATGTTGATGTCAATGGCTTGTGGCGGGCTTATGATACCAGGTACCAGAGAGTGAAGTGCCTGGAACTTCGTTACGCTACCGTAGCGAAACAACAGGACTGAACTGACCTACCTCCGATATTCGCGTCATGACGCGCTGTGTACACGCGGCACTATAGACCTTCGTAGTACATATTTCACCCTAAGCCATGTGCAAGATCATCCAGATCATCCGGCAAGATGATATATAACCCATGCAGATCATATGCACTAGGGGTCGGTCTGACCTGAACGATATAGATCATCAATAGGGATCTGGTTAGAACGACGAATGCAGACCTCTCAGGACTGGGCCAGCACCCAGAACTGAACCTCGCTAGTTTTTATCAGGGACATATGGTACATATCATAGAAACAACATCCTAAGACTGCGACAAAGAGTACCAGTAACACATCAAAAGCACACACTTCATGTCGGGGTTACTTCAGACCTGCGATAAAAGGAGGGAGCTGGAAGGAAAAGTTCGAAGACTATACGTGGGAGGGAAACAAAATCTCTCGTGTCTCACTTTGTGATATGCTTCGGTGCCTCTTTGCGAATTTGATCGTCGAACCTGTTTGCCCCGACTTGTGCAGATGATTTTGGCGGCACACAGCCTGAATTCACGTCAGGATGGCGTTTTGATGCTCAAGATATGCGAGGGCGATGGGTACAGCGTGGTGAGGCGCAAGATCGTCAAAGGCCTAAGAAAACAATTGGGCGTGAAGGGAGAGATCAAGATAATCGAGGTCGGTTACAGTACTTACTGTAGTGTTTCACCCTTTGGCAAGTTCAGAGAGGAAAACATGTTTAAATGTAGCGGCAATCACAGCGTCGGACGCCGGCTACGTACGGGGCGTCCGGGGGGTACCCCGACTTTCACTGCCGAGGTTAAGCCCCTCGCACGAGTACACGGGTGGCCACTTGCCTTGGTCACGGTGGCAGTTTGGACAACCTAATAGACTTATCAAGATTTTGAGGTTGTCCATAAATTACAACGTGCCGGTACCTTGTGAACGTCGGCCCAACGCACTGAGGTTGGGTTTTCGCGACAACGTGCCGTAACCAAGGCAAATGGTCACCTGTGTAGCTCTGTATACCTTTTATGAAAAACCGGGCTTAAGAATATCTTATCTGCCCAGCAGAAGAACACAAACTTATGGCGGCCGTGCATACTCCGAAACGGGAAAGCACAGAAACCTAAGCCTAAGACTGCGAAGTATCAGTTTTGCCCTTCGCGAGACTGAACGTGACCCCCTCCTATACTAGCCTTGTTGAAATGGGCCACACGAAAGCAGCCTTGGCTGCTGGGGAAGAAGACGTATCGGAACTGCGACGGCGGGAGATGTACGACGAGCACGCAGCATAATGATATCTGCTTCTGCTTGACGCTCTTCCTTTTAATAGACAAATGATGCAAACCGCATTTATTTATTTATTTGTCGCTGACAAATGATGCAATTTGTTTTGTTTTCTTGTTTTGTTGCGGATAAATGATGCAAACCGCATTAATTGGGTTTGATTTTGTTTTGCCGTTATTTCTTGGTCGAATTTGTGTTAGTAGCACACCTCCCCGGACCGCTACACGAAATGAGGAGGGTTACGTCGAACGTAGATGCCTTCGGACTCTGGAATCTCAGCAACACATGACAACAATTCAGGCCAACTGTCATGTTGGTGGTGTAGCTGGATGCGCGAATCGACGACAATCTATACCGTTGAACCCCCACGTATCCGACAACACATGATCGTATGTTCCGTTGCCGGACAGATTGCCATTACACCTATTATACATTACGTGACGTACGCTTTGTTCCGTTGTCCGGCAGATTACCATCAAAAGTCATTCTTCACAAGATCTACGATAATGATAGCATGTCTGGGCAATGTATTTTGTGACCAACGGGACTCGTCAACTGAAAGGCTGCCCACCGGTACGCCCGTTTGTTGGAATGCCACCTGTGTTCCACGAAAATACTCGGAGAATATCGCGCCCATGGGATTCGTCTTAGGTTGCCCATTTCGTTTTTGTCAAGTCAGTTTAAGGTGAAAGCTAGAGGCCATCGAGTGATAAGCATCCGAACGCTGAGATGCGCCCGCCACCGTTGCATGCGCCTCTCCCACTTCATCTTTATCTTTATCACGTTGTGTCCCATTGCCGAACAGATGCTGCACGGCGGCCATGGCCTGTGCCTGAGTCGACTTGATCGTTATCGTGGCTTCTATGGGGTCGAGGGGGATCCTGTGCTATTTCGATACTTCGCCAAAGGCATCGGTTTACCCGAGGTAACGAAGGCGTCGCGCGGTCGGTACGTTGCCGGATGATTGCTGCAATCGCCCCGTGGATCGGAAAGCCTGCGCCTCCGGTGGTGTAGAAAGCCGTTGTCATGGGGGGGCGCCGCTGTATTTACTTGCCATTTGGTTTGCGGTTGGCCTCGACACTATTGTGTTTGTTAAAGTCTGTTTTCACACACCGGATATATGACCAAAGCACTGTATAGATCGCACAACCAGAGCACGGTACGGAAGACACATGTCAGGCTACTCCACAGATCACACCAACTGTATCAGATCACTGTACATATCACCCATGATATCGAATCACTGCACATATATCACACAGATAAAATCGCGAGACATATCACATAGATCAAATCGCGGTGCATATCACGTGGATCAAATCACTGTACACATCACACGGATCAAAGCATTGCACACATCACACAGATAATATCTCTGTCCACACCACAAAGATAAAACCGACGGGTCTTCGTCATCCACTCAAGTCTCCACGCGGCTGATTCACGGGATCTATACGTCCATGCTTCCTCGGTCGTGATCTGAAGGGTGTGGTCATACTTGCACCTCCGTATGCCCGGATCTGTAAGAACGCAGATCGTAGAGACACTGGAACGGCGAACATGTGCCGCGTGCCACGGGGTACACTATCAATAGCAATAGCTACTGTTAATAGCTACTACTAATAGCCACTAAAAATAGCTACTATAATCACTACCAATAGCTACTGTCCTATTTATTGAGTGTCCAGCGGTTAGGTTAGGTCAACATGTAGTGTTTGGCCTTGCCCTAGAGTATTCAACAGGTCTGACACATGATACGTTGGAGGTGTATAACACTTCGTTTATTAGGCTCCTATTATTTTTATTTTTCACCCAGAAACTAACTTTTGAGAGAAACGAAAGCGCAATCCAAGAAACGATCGCATGGCCTAGGTATACAAAACCATTCTGTTGGAAAAAAGATTAAAATCCCGACGGTTAAGGGTGAAGGAGCCCCATTATTTCTGAGAACACGTCGTAGCCAAAATAAGGTACAGTACCCCTATCGTAGCACACATGGGTATCTTATAGGTACAGTATCCCTATCTTAGCGCACGTGGTTATCGTAAGGGTACAGTACCCCTATTGTAGCACGTTGTCGTCTAAAAGGTACAGTACCCCTATCGTAGCACGTGTTTACGTATCTAAAACGTTGTTCGAGGGCTGTTCTAGTGTCTGGCTGTTAGTTTCGGGTTCTCTTTTACAAATGTTATGTTTTCCTTGCGTTATCACCAGGGCATCTACGTCGAGACCGCAACAGGCAAGACCTACACTCTACACCCCAAACCTTCTGCCACGATCCGCGATGTAAAGAACATGATCCCAGACGGAGGCGGCATCCCGCCGGGAAAGCAAAGGTTGTTATATGGGGGTCACAACGCAGCAGACGACAGCACGCTTTCGGACGAAGGGATTGGCGAGGGATCACTTTTATACCTCTGTTCCGAACAGTCCGGTGGTGGTGGTCCAATGTCTTTCACCCCGCCTTTGAATTTTGCTGACGTAGCCGCTTCCGGGGCTTTAAAGAAACGGAAATTTTCAAACGACGCGCCCACGTACAGGATGGCCCAGCCCGGGCTCTGCCTGGAAGGACGATGCACCAACAGGCGCTGTCCCGCGTTCGGGAAGATGGGCATCCTTAACAACGGTTTCCAAGATTATGACTTGGCGCTTGGAGCGACCAAGCCCTGCTCTCAGTGCCATAACGATGTGATGCCGACCACTTGCGCTTTCAACAACTGCATGTGGAGGTACGAGGGGCAGAAGGCAAGGGAGGGGCACACTGTCGTCGGGCCTTGGACGGAGGCCGGTAACGCCTACCACCGCTTCGAGGAGGGGAAAGGGGTGGAGTGGACGCGTCTGTTCCTCCAAGTCAGGGAGGTTCAACCCGAGTTGATGGTGACCAAGAAAAAACGTCCGTTGGTTAGGGTCGACCACACGTACAACTCGTGTACGCAGTGCTCTGGGCCCGTTGGGTCGGGCAAGGGGACACTTTTGGGATGTGGCCATTCATTCCATACCGAGTGCATCGCGGACTGGGAGTTGGAGTCGGTGGTTGTGTGCCCCATCTGCCGAAAGGAGTCGCCGCGCGGCAAGGGGAGGTTTTAGATTGCCCACAGCATTGGTTTACCGATGCTACGAGTACACGCACGACGCGGCTTCTTGTACCTAGACTTAAAATGGAGGTTTAGGAGGGAGGGCTGTTTAAGGGGGATGTTCTTTTTATCGTTTTCCGCGGTATGTTCCTATTTCGGGGGCTCATTATAGTAGTTCCCATTAATAATATCGTTATAATTGCTCTAACTACACACTAAAAGACTCCAAAAAATGCATGCAATATATCGTTGGAAAGCTCGAAGATTCCTTGTGACAACGGTACTAACTTTATATTTCAATACTCTTTAACTCACATATTATCGGAACAGAACGTCCGACAAAAAAAAATATTTTGGGTAAAATTGTTAAGGAATACCCCAAAACGCGTAAGGAAAGTGCTCATTCGGTTGAACGACTTGGGTGTTCATGTTTCGCATCGATCGGTAGTTGTTCATACCACATAAATACGAATCGCGAGCTAGAAATTTGTTGTATAACGTGCTCCCAAACGTATGCGGATAATGTAGAATGATGTGGCAAAACAAACAAATTGGAGAGAAAAAAAGTTCTCGGAACAAACCAAAACAATCGTGCATATCCTTCTCAGTTCGCAATCTTGTGCACCTTTTCTCAGAGGTAAATTTCCGAAGCAAAACTGGGAAAAGCTAGATATGCCATAAGTCGACAGTCCACGTACTTGTTGTCTTGACATTCTGTATCTTTGTACGAAAATACTTTAGTACTGCGCCAATTTTGCGCTATCGTTTGCTGAATGTGGCAAATATTTCTCATCAGCCTCCGTATTATAGTCTTCCTGGAATATTCCTGAAGCCTTTTGCGTTTCTCGTATTGCGCCGGTTAGCTATTGGCTAAAGACGGATGGGCTAGAGCCATAGATCTTGCTGTTTCTCCCGAAATAGTTGTCGGTGCGTAGGCAGAGTTCTTGCGTTATCTCCCGAGGCAATACGTACAACCAGCAAGCGCTGTGCAGCCTGGATGCTGTGCACTCGCTTGGCAGCGCAACTAGCGTGTGACTACCTGGCTCTAGGCATAGTCAGTCTAGGGCCCACCCGCAACCCCCTACCTCTGCTCGGGCCCACCCCCTCTACTTGAGGCAGTTCTCGCCGTGTTGTGATGGCTTTGTTTTAGCAGCTCCCACTAGAACGGTCAAAATAGCAATACTGCCTGGCACAGGTGGAGCTGTTTGAGTTCGGCGGTATACACTGTAGTGCAGCGCTAATAACTTTGGCTGCTTTTCTCTACGTATCCTCTTTTCTGGTTGAATTATTGTACAGCACGACGGACTTGTCCGTCGATGACACGACGTTGCCCGTTCGCCACGGATGTACATTATCTTGCTTTTTTGCAAACGTGTCCGCGCAGACAGCCGCCGACCCCCGTTCGCCACGGATGTACATTATCTTACTTTTTTGCGAACGTGTCCGCGGACAGCCGCGGACTGGTCCGCGGCTGTCCGGGGCGGGTTTCGTTCGTCCACGGACACATCCGCGGCTACGTCCGTGGATGTGACCGCGAAGACACCCGCGGAGACATTTGCGGACATGTCCGCGGTTGCGTCCGTGGACCCGTCCGAAAAAAGGTAAAATATTGAACGGTATGGACACCAGCATGGAGGCAACTGGTGCGCCCTCTCACAGTGGGCCGAACGAGTATGCGTCGTTGACCCCGCCAGTAGCTGCTGCTGCCGCGCCCCAGGCGACGAGTGGGCCGAACGAGTATGCGTCGTTGACCCCGCCAGTAGCTGCTGCTGCCGCGCCCCAGGCGACAATCATGTCGTTCTTCTCTGCGATCAGCGCGCTTACCGGTACTGGCACTAACAGTATCAGGTCTCCTACGCCCGCCGTGTTCCAAGCCCCGACTACTAGGTTCGGTGCCGGTGATGCACCCGCAGCTCTTGCAGCAACGCCCAACGCGCCAGTCAAAGGGCCTTTCACACCCCCACCCTTGCTAACACACACCCTTGTTATCACACCCACCGTATTCCGGCCGGGTTATCTTCACACTCACTCCATAGCAATCAATGATATACCGGTACTGTCATCACACCCTGTCGTTACCACGCCCGCTGCAAACTGGCCGGGGTCTTTAACTCTACTTATCAACCAATAAGGCCGTTAGCACACACCCTCGTTATCACATCAGACACCCCAGCTACGGGGGTTTCGTGCATGCTGTTTATCGCCGGAGATGCTTTACATACCATGCTAAACAGCAGAGTTAACACGGAGCAAATTTGAAGGGGTCACGCGGGCCCAGTACGTGTGGCGCGCTTGTCGTTACGGTAATATCTCGGAAGGTTATCGCTGGACGCGAGTGTTAGCTCCCCCCCACTTTGACAACTATTTACAGTGCTCTGTGGCACAAGAAGCGTCACCGGAGCGGAAACGTTTTCTCGACGAGTCAGGGGCCGTGTTCCGATAGCACGAGGTCAGAGCCGACACCAGAGGCGATGGACAAACCTTAGGGTCTGCGATCAGCCGATAGGCCAGGAATATAGGTCGAAACCTCCAAAGGAGGAGCTGTGCAAGCGCGGGCCGTAGCCAGAGGGTGAGGTGGCGGCGCTGATCAAGTCTCAGGAATTATACCAGGCGGGGTAAGAGTGCAGTGTCAATGGGAAAAGGCGGCGAGTGCCGACCCGGCCTCATTTGTGCTACCAGTGTCGTTTACAGCGGAACATATATTACCGAGCTAAGTTATCCCTCACCACCGTCAGGGGCTGCTGGCCTCGGGATCGTCTACCCGAATACAGATGTCCTACGTATACGTTGTCTGAAGGACTTGTTTCAGCCAAAATTTAGTGTCAGTGCTCAAGAAGGATGTTTTATACCCGTTTACTCTGTGAAGTTGGCAAAAGTGCCAGCCAAAACGGTGTTTCGCGATCGCGGTGTCCCAAACGACAGAGTCAATATTGCTTACGCACCGACCGGTGCGTTCGTGCGCTCGTGGGTCTGGCAGGGCCATAATGATACCTACTGCGCGGTGGTACTGGAAAAGGCGAGCCTTTTTGGCCATGATATACTGCTTCGTGCAAGAATATGACCGGTCGTCAACGACAAACGATGATGGGAACCTCTGCGAAAACTCCAAAGGAGGCTGCGAGAACAGCTCCACCTCCCCAAAGGCATATTCGACGGCAGAGTCGAAGACCGACGGTGCCGAGCTGTCAGTGGCCGCAGTGGAGGCTTGGGGGGCCTGCAGTGTAACTACATACAGTACGCGACAGCAGTTTTGAATCTCCTATTTTGGCTAAGACTTGCGGCTGATTGTGATGTCAACGTTGAGCACAGGCTCTTAAAGGCCGTTATACAGGATTTAGAGTGGCGTCCTGGCTCAGCACAAATGCTTAGCTGTAAATACTTCAATTACATAAAAACTCACACTGAAATTCTTAACACACGTCGCGTACTGTATGAACACACTGGGCCTCTGGTGCCCAAGACAAGTCCCGTCCCACGGATGCCTGGCCTGACGACACCATCGCTTGTGGTAAAAACGGCCAGAAGGTGTTCTTGCTGCGCCCGTATATCTCAGGCCAAGGGTGCACAGAAGTCTCTCAGACGATCCTGCTTGACAAGAGCTACGATTATTCCGCAAATAGGCGGGTATGCACTCCGACTGATATGGCCAGGGGCCGTGGAGTCGCCACGGGCTCGTCGGGCAGTTTTAGGCAATTCCTGCTCCAATGCCGCCGAAGGAGTACTGACCACGTGAGTTCGCGTGTGAGAAGACGAAACAGGGCTTGCAGGCCGGAGAGACGACTTCGACAACGGGTCTCGGGTCTTTGGCGCAGAGGTGACCACCAGAGAGGGTTTCTTCCTTGTAGACCTCCTGGACAATGTGGACGAGGTAGCAAGCCTTGTCGAATCCTCATTGATACATAAAAAAACGAAGAGCCTACCGCTTCGTATTACGAGGAAACGACGAGTCGTTGCAGATTTACAGTAGGGATTTCCGTGTCCTCCTTCCGGCACCTCAAACCGACCGCCACCGCATGGCCGGAATAAAGCGGAAGAGGACACCCTCGCTGAATATCATAGAACGAAGGGCGGGGGCAGCAGCTCTAGTGCTGCCCGGCACCTGGCTGGGGAGAGCGGCGCTAGATGCGCAGGCTCTTTCGCCATGAACAGAGGCTGAGGGGAACCCGCCGTTGCATCGCCGCAATAGGGCCATGGGTGAGGGGAACAGCGCCCGAAGCGCGGGTTTTCCGTCGCCGGAATAGGGCCGTGATTGAGGAGCAAAACGCTTGAAGCGCGGGTTCGAATGTCAGATTCTAAAGGAAAGGGGACATACACAACGAAATTGGTAGCCTTGGAAAGAAAGATCTCGTCGAGATCTCACCCGAGGCAAGCCCGAGGGCGTGCAGTATCTTGCGTCTTTATACGGAACGTGGGGTATGAATGCACTACTGTGTCGCCCTCTGGCTACTGCTGTTTGCGCTCTCTGGGCTGCTGCTTTCTGCGTTTGCTGCCTCCTTCTCTGTTGCCCTCTGGCCTATGTTGTATCATGCTGTCGTTGTCGTCTG
Source organism: Alaria marginata (assembly GCA_037833945.1). Lineage (NCBI taxonomy): Eukaryota > Phaeophyceae > Laminariales > Alariaceae > Alaria > Alaria marginata. The sequence goes on along the minus strand of JBBMKB010101728.1, from coordinate 179 downwards.
CTCTCTCGTCCAGGGAGGGGAGGGGAGGGGGATTTGTTTTGTTCAATGTTCAAATGCCTCCCAAATGATTGGAAATCCCCAATAATCGTAATCGACCGAGAGTAGGCTTTGACCCAATAAGCGAATGAAATCGGTGTTTTCTGCGATTCATTTCGGGCTCGCATAAGCGACAAAGAGGT